>RJWT010021403.1:0-17582 GCA_004365215.1 Cuniculus paca | reverse complement strand
TCAAACGAATAATCATGTAAACATGTTTGTTGTAACTGTTTGCCTGAATCTGTCATGGATTTTTTTTTTTTTTTTTGGTGCTGGAAATCAAAACTTATGACCTGGTGCTTGCCAGGCAGGCGCTATGTTGCTGACCTATAAACCTGGTCATGGATTGTTCATTACTATATTTTAAATTTAGAAAAAATTTTTTTATTTTAAAGAGAATAAAACAGAACAAAACAAAACAGGGTAGAACAAAACAAAGCAGATCAGGACAGAACAATGCAAGCAATATAGAACTTCAAAACAAGATAACAGGAAATCAACAATGGCTACCATCATGTCTCTTTGTTTTCTTTGAAATAGTTGTTCATACTAAATTTAGAAATTTTGAGACCTATTAAATTTTTAGATTGTTGAAATGTTTTCAGAGACGTTCTCAGCTTTTCTCAAATGTCTTAAGTCTGTGAACCTAAATTAGTTTCAATAGTATTTGAAATCACTGCATTTCAGAATGTTGGGGAAAATTTAAAAGATTTAAAAAATACCTTTATTCAGAGATTGAATCTTTGACCTCTGATGTGTAAAAACAGCTTGCTATAACACCACTGTGGTACTTCCTTTTGTCATTTAAATTTAGGAGGGGTTCGTAAAGCATTTGAAGTACCTCAAGCCATTTTAAAAAATGAAGTAGGGATCACAAGATGGAGGGAGGGAAAGGGGATGAAAAAGAATGAAGATGTGTACATGTACCAACTCTACACGAGGAATTCAAATATGTAATAATAAAAAATTTAAAAAATTATTGTTCAAAAAAGAAAAAATACTGAGAAAATAAAGCTAAATTCAGCATTTTCCTATTAAATACTTTTGCAAACATCTTCCTGACTAATAACGTACCTAAGCTGGATCCAGAATGCAAAAGTTATTGTTGGCTATGACTCTGGAAGAAATGTACATTTTCCTTCTATTTCAGACCTCATAGGCCCCGCTTGGTGGTTAGTACTCATCATTTAGAGTCTGAAGTTATTTTTTTCCCCTTACGACTCTCTTCACAGAAAGGTAAATAGGACCAAAATTAGGGGAATCCCTTTTAATTTACCATTAATTTCTGCTGGTATAAGATTTTTAGGTTTTCTGTTGTATGAGATTAGAATCATTATACATTTGATCCTTGCTTATGTGCTTTCTTCAAGTGGGAAAGTAGACTGAAGCTGCCACATTTATTTTGTGCTACAGGAATTTTGTTCTGTGAATCCTTACTTAACTGCTGCTGTTCAGTTTTTTTTTTTTTTTTTTGAATACTGGGAATTGAACTGAAGACCTCGCTCTTACCCGTCAGGCGCTGTGTTGCTGAGCTATATCCCTGGCCCAAGCTGTTCAGTTCTTGTAAGCCTATTTGTATTAGTATTTTCCAGCCCTCTACTGCTACTGTCTTCCCATACATTCACTATTAAATGAGTTCCATGCTGGCTGTCTAAATGAGTAAAAATAATGTCATTTCCAGGAATTGGTTTCACTTGAAAGGTATTCAGTTGGCAGTCACAACTTGAATTGTCATGATTTGCTATATAGTAAGGAACTGGCAGTCAGTCTGTTCTATTAGGGCCTTTATAGACATTGCCATATTTTAATATGAATGGTAAATACCATAGGGAAAACACTGTTTAGGAAGTGAATCTATAGATTGAAAATTGAAGATTAATAGTGATATGGTACTAGTGGGTCGGGATGACAGCAGCTTCCCCTTGCCTTTTTACCTAGAGCACATAGTTAGCACATTTGCTATATGGTCTTTATTGTAGCTCTTTGGATAATACTGGTTGGAAGGGTCCAGAAGTTTTTTAAGTTACTAAACTTAAGCAATATGTAGATTAAAAATGAAATCTTTTTAGTCTATACTGCAGTTTTTTTTTTGTACTTGGGATCGAACTTGACCTTGTGCTTGCCAGGCAGGCACTTGTGCCACTGAGCTAAATCCCTGGCCCTACTGCAGGTATTTTAACAAACTTAAGAATTTTAATGCTCTCTCTCCCCGTTATTGTACCCATTTATCTATTTCTCGTCTTGTCGTTTTTTTACTTGGTCAGGTTTATAGACCTGGCGATGATGTCAGGTTTCATAGCTTGGTAGCTTAGTCATTCTGTAACCACATTTAAAAAAAAATATGTTTTTATACTGTAACAGTTCTTCAAAATGAAAATTTCATCTTTATGTAAAATCCACAGATTGAAAAAATTTTTTTTTTCTTTTTTGTGGTACTTGGGATTGAACTCAGAGGTGGTTTACCACACAAATACATCCAGAGCCTCTTTTATTTTTTAAGTTTTTAAATTTTGAGAAAGCATCTTGCTGAGTTGCTCAGGCTGGCCTACATTTAGTGATCCTCCTGCCTCAGCTATCTGAGTAGCTGGGATTATAGGTATGTACCACTGTGTTCCGTTGAAAAAAGTTTTTAAATCCGTTTTCTTTACACACAGTAAAACTTGTTTTTTAATTGTGTAGGTCTACAAGTTTTGACTTTGTAAAAATCAGCATTCACTGAGAATTGATGAGATTTCAGTGCCTTCAAGAAGCAGTAGATAAAAGCACAAGGCCAGTTTGACTGTCATGAAATAGGACATGAACAGTTCTATACAGTACAGAGGAGGGAGTTCTCTCAGAGTCAGCCTCCACCTCTAGGTGTGTGTTCTGACGATTCCTGGAATGTCCTGGGAGTATGCTGCTAGTGCCTCAAGCACAGCTTGTTCAAAACTGAACTAATGTCTCAGGTTTGAGTCTTGGGAATTTTTGGGCTAAATGGCAACATTTTGTCCATTGCTACACTAGACTACAGCATTGTTGTATGTATAAAAGAACTGTGAAAGAGTATGTTTCTTCTTATCCTTTCCTTCATCAGGCTTTAAGAAGTGCTGATGTGTGCATAATTGAATTATTAGTAAGGTATTAGTTTTTAAGCTTACATAGGCGTACTTCAAATATTGTTTCCTTATGGAAGAAAGAGTAGCTCTGGAAAGTAGAAAGTGCTAACAGATATGTTAATATTCCAAAGATGCTTCAGTAATATCAGGGATGATAAGAAATGCTGTGGAGCAGCATACATTGCATATGCTTTCCCGAGTGCTTCCACACACCATTTTATGAATCCTAATTCAGCCTCATGAGGATAGATACTGCTGCTCCCCTTTTATAGATGAAGGAACTGAGGCACAAAGGTTGAGTGACCCACCAAATACTACCCTTTATCAGTGGCAGCATTGTATTGTAGTCAAGTAGTCTGATGCCTGAATTCATACTCTTAACACTTAAGCTAAACTACATTTCAGTCAGTAACATCTTTAGTTTGGTTGATAAAAGCTAGTTTATAAACTTTTACCTGTTTATATCTAATATGATGTAATGAAATAGTAATATGAAATAATTGTTCAGTTAACTACTCCATTATTAGTAATGAGATTTTTAAAATAAATAATAGATTAAGTTGTGATTTTTTCATATTATGATAACATTTGTTTTGGTTTTCCTCTTCCTAACCTCCAACTCAGCAAGGGAATGTGAGTAACCAAGAGATAGAATAATTTTTCATCAAAATTTTGTAGTTGTAAGGGCTGGGGATATAGCTTAGTGGCATAGCACCTGCCTGGCAAGTGCAAGGTCCCAAGTTTGGTACCAAAAAAAAAAAAAAAACCACCAAACCCTTTATCAAAATTATGTAGTTATTGTATATTCCGTATTAGATATCATATTTGTGATACTTCATAATTTTGGGCATAAATATGACCACATTGTTGTACAATATTTAAATGTCTGTTTTTATATTTTATCACTAAATAACACTTTAACTCCTGATACTTGAATTACACTAAAATATGTGTTTAAACTTAGTTTTTGTGAAATGTATTTGTTTGGGATTTTTGTTTGTTTTGTTTTTGGTACTGGGAATTGAACTCCATACCTTGTGCTTGCCAGGTGGGTGCTGTGCTGCTGAGCTATATCCTGTGTCCACTGTTGGTCATATTTTAAGTTATATTCTAGTTTGTAATAGTTATGAAGATTTTCACATTGTGTTGTAAACTTGGTCACAATCTTTCCTGAAGGTGAAAACTTTTGTGTTTTTGAAACAGGGTTTTGCCATGCAGTTCAGGCTGGTCTTGAACTCACTTTGTATCCCAGGGGCTCAGGCTGGCCTGGAACTCTTGGCGATCTTCCTGCCTCAGCCTCCTGAGTGCTGGGATAACAGGCATGTGCCACTATGTGTGGCAGGTGAAAACTTGTAAAACCAGACTGAGCACATGAAAATACTGTCATGAAAATTGGTTCTACTTTTTTCTTCAGAAATAGGAAATGTTTAAGCCTCTAGATCCAATTAAACAACTGTGTTTAAAAAAGTATCATTTTATAAATAGGGCATAATAAATTTTTGATTTTGTATTTGTCATTATCAATTCTCTCATAAAAAAACAAAAACATTTAATTTAGTATAATGGTATAACTGCCAGCAGAAGAACATCTTGCTCACTTTTAGAAATGAGTTCTTGAAATTCAGGAATTGGTCATTGGAGTAATTCTATTATGGAAATCCTTACATGGACACTAATATGGGGAGAAATAGGTAGAAATTCTTAGATCTCCTAAATTTGCAGTTATGTTGCTATTTATACACTGGAGTGGGGGATTCCTGTTCGTAACTAATTTGATGGTGGAAGCTGGTCCTCATCATGCAGTTTGTGAATGGTCTTTATGTATCCTTTATGTGACTGTTCGTATAGCCCTTCGTGTGAATGCTGTGTAATCAGTTGTGTCCCGGAGTACATACGGGTTAGAAAAAGTCAAGTTTCTACTATTCGAGCGCTTTTGAATTCTGCAGTACCCGTTTCAGATAAGGCATTGTGCATTTGTCTACCTCACAAGGTTAATGTGAAGAGAAATGAGATTGTATTAAAGCACTTAGTAAACTCTGTGCTGTTATTGTCATCTTTTAAAAAGTAATTACAGTCAGCATATTGATTGGTAAGTTTATAGAAAATATTTTAAGTACAGGGGGAAATATTTACAATTTTATGGGAAAGAGTTCCTAATTCTAGAGAGAAAAGAATTTGCTTATGTTACAACGTACTGTCTAGTAGAACGTTCTAGAGTGATAGAAATTTGCATTTCTGTGCTTATGTTATTTGTGTCATGTGTACCTATTGAGTGTGTTCATTAAGCTACATAGCCAAACAACTGAATTTTAAATTTTGGTTATTTAATTAATTTAAAGCTAAATAGACCCATGAAGCAAGTAGCTATTTGCATTGACTATCACAGAAATACAGAACATAAAACCGATGTATAGAATACTTTTCTGGGTTGTATGTATATTTTTATTACATTTAATGTATTATGTGACCTACTGATTTTATATGTCCTTCAGACACAGTCATTGATTTTTTTTTTCAAGTTGTCATTGTCCAACAATTCCTTAAAAACTTGAGGATGTTAAGTTTTGGCTACTTTGGCATGTCAGATTTGATGGATAGACTGAATATTGCATTCATCTTCCATTGTGGAAAGTATGAATTCTATTGAAATACATTTAGTTCATGCATATATATGTATGTATGTGTGTATGTATATTCTACTTATGTATGTCCTTTCTAGAAATCCTGTGATCATGGCTCTGAATGTATTGCACTGTACTTGATTATCATGCTGGGATAATAGTTTTCCTTTTTTGTGTAGTGGCTGGGTTGGGAATTGAACCCAAGGCTTCCTGCAATAGTAGGCAAGTGATATGCTCCTGGGCCATATCCTCAATATTGGGTCTTTATACTTTTCTGTAGCTAGATTTGCAAAATTTCTGGTAGCTGCATAATTATTTGTCAGTTTGTTGTTTTTGTTCTGAGATTTTGGAAACCTGTTGGCTTTAAAAATGTACCAAATTCAGAATTAGTCTGTAAAAAAGGTACTGGGTAAAAATGGATTCAATACTGAAAATATTATCATTAGACAGTAATTTTGGATACAAAATTAAAGTTTGATATCTATAATAATGTATTGAGTACCTTGCATAAAATCTGTTGGTACAGAATGTAAACACTCTAGATTGGAAAAGTATAGTTTTAGAAAAGAATGTTAACAATCTTGAGAGAGGAATGAATCTTTTTTAGTTCCGAAGATTCATGGCAGTGTTTAAGTTTGCCAGAGCAGGTTTTTGACTCTGTCAGTGTGAGACACTTACACAGTTTACATTGCAATCAAACAAATAAACAGATTTATTCTGTGATAATTTTAATATATTAACACATTAACTTTTTAAAAAATCTTAAAATACTATATGACTTTTAAGAAAACGTTGCTGAGGTTTTCTGTCATATTTGTTTCCCTAGGACAGAATAGAGCCCACAAACTACTTTTTCAGAGAATAGATCTTGTTTGTTATCTTTGGCAGACTGCTTTCTTTTACTTTTAATAGATTTCTTTGCCTTAAAACAATCACATTATGACCAGCTTTTCCATGACTGGTAGAGTACTATTAACCCTTTATGACTTTCTCCCTATTCTTGTAGTATACTGGTTGTTAGAGTTTAGTAGGGAGGTGGGGTTGTACATGTCTGGGAGGCTAGGCTGGCAATCTATTAGTATTCAGTAGGAATAACATTCTTTTTCTGTGGCGTTGTCTCTCAACAGTTACTCTTGGAGTACAACTCAATTCATTTTCTTTACCTCCTGCTCACTCTCCCTGTTTTTCCTTTGTCTCTGTTTCTGTTTTTATAGCTCTGTCTCTCTCATCCCACTTGGTAGCTGGGATTCTAGGCATGTGCTGCCCCTGTGGGCTTTACAGCTCATTTCTGAGTCAAGTACTGATAGTATTTTTGTATGTGAACAGAGAATGTTTATTTTTCAAAGACAATGAAATTTCACTCATCTGGAATTTGTAATAAAATGTAAATATTTTAATGAGCAAATGATACAAAGAAAACTAATGCCATATCTAAGTGAGTGATTAAGGTAGCATGATATAGTGGAATGGATTGCAGGTTTAGTCAGAGATCTTGGTTTACTTCTGTATTGGTGGATTTTATATGTTAAGAACAACTCTCCCCTCTCCTTAAAAAACCCTTGAAATGTAATGGGTGTGGTAATTGATTTGTTATATCAACATTTTATTCTAAGAGAAGTAGTCTTTTATATTTCCTTATTATAGAGGCAGGTCTGGTTATTTTCTGGAAAGAAAAAATCAGAACATACGTAAAGATCATAAGGGCCATCTTAGACTGTCTGAGTTAAAGTTCTGCTACTGCTTTGGTATTTATTTTTCCATTTCTTTTCCAATGTATTGAAAAAATTTTATTAAAGAGTAAATTAATACCAAAAGCTTTTATTTTAATTACTATTATATGGCTTGAGTATTAATATATGTCATATGACTTTCCATGTTGATAAATGTATAGTATTATCTTTATAGCTGGATTAGTTTGTATTCCATTAAAATGTCTTGTTAAGTATATTGTTTTTAATTTTCTAGTGTTAGGAATAGCATTGCAATATTTTCCAACAGTCTACCTACCTGTCATTGAGTATAGGGTTGGATATTTCCTTAGGACTAATTCTCAAAAGTCAAGTTCCTAGACTAGAAAACATACTTTAAATGTTTTTGATGACCTTCCCTAAAGGCTTTAATGTCTTTTAGACGCACTGATAGAATATGTAGGCCTGCCAACATTAATATAACATATTAGACATTTTAGCATGTAAGAATTATTAGTTTAGTTTTTAATAGGTAACTCACACATTTAAAAATAAGCAGTAAAATGTCATTGTACTCCTGTTGCCTGTGGTCGTCTTTTTGAGTAATAACTTGTATTCTTTTTATTCAAGAATTTATCTGTGTATAAGCAAATATATTCTTTTTCGTTTTTATACACAGTACATTTTTGTACTTGCTTTAATTTTTTTTTTAATAAATAATACATGTGAAGAGCTCTGCCTAGCAACATACATATGAGACTGTTGGGGAGGTGGGTGTGTTTAATTTAAGCCTTGCTGGAGTTTGTACTTATTGTTCAATTAACTCAGGAAGCCACTGATTATTCAGAGAAACTGACTACTATATGGGATTTCTAAGTGAGTAGAGATAACAAGATCCTCATACAGATGAGCAAAAAGAACCATAAAAGCTGTCAATAATCGATTATCAGAGGAGGGTCATGAGATGTATACATGTGAGTTGATTTTTTTTTTTTAAAGTTCTTAGTGATTTTTTAGTCATTACCTTGCTTTTGTAGTTAGTACCTGCCTCTTCTCACTACAATGTGATCAACATTTGTGTTAGAACATAGTATTTCACTGTGTGAATAACTATCATACTACTAATGCTCTGTTGAGTCATTAGGTTACTTCCAGTTTTTTTTTTTACCGTTATTTAAAAATGATATAATGAAATCTTGATACCTAGTACCTTAGAACTTTAGAAGAATAATTTTTAAATCCAAAGGCTTTTTTGATACTAACTTAATTTTTGTCCAGGAAAGTTGAACTGATTTGCATTTCTGTCGCATTCCCTACATCTCACTAACAGTTTAACACTAGGGACTTGGTGTTGTTTACCAGCTTTTGACAGCAGAGCTTGAAAATATTTTGGCTATTCATATTTTCTTCTTTTATGGTTGTATGGTCATATTCTCAGTACTATTTTACCAGCTTTTTTTTTTCTATTGTTTATTGAAAAGTTTTAATACATTTAGATGCTTTGACAATTTGTTGTTCGTATTCGACATTCCCTCCTTTTTTAATCTTTTGATTTCTTTAAGGTTTGTTGGTAGTGATTTTTTAAAAAAAAAAAAGTGAGTTTTCATTTTCAGTGTAGCTTAATCAGTTTTATGTATCCTGTTGCTTCTGCCTTTGACCTAAAGTTCTACCCTCGATTTTGATACATATCTCTATGTACTTTCTTGTATTTCAGGTTTTTAGTTTCCGCAGTATAATATTTAATCCATTTTGTTGTTGCATGATGTCAAGAAAGCTCTAAGTTAAAACAGTTTTACTTTAAATTGATTTGCCAGTGGTTTTACCACCACAAATTATATAAGCCTTCCCTTCCCCTCAGAAATGAAATTCTACCTTTATCAGATAACAAATTATTACTTTTAATTTTTTCTTTGTTCCATTGAATTTTCTATTCCTTTGCCAATACTGCATTATTTTAGTTATTATAGCTTCTTAATATGTTTTAATATTTGGTGTTACAATTCAAGACCATCCACAAACTTTTAAAAAATATTTTTGGCCTCTTTTTTTATTTTTATTCCTCTGGATGAATTTTTAGGAATCATTTCATCAAGTTCCAAAACAAAGTCTAAGTGCAAATTTTAAGCAGTTTCATTTTTCTTTTCTTTTTATGCTTTTTGCTGTATACTCAGATTTCAGACATTGGTCTTTCATTTGATTTTACTTCTAAAGTTGATTATTGAAGTAATTTTACATTTAGAAAGTTTATTTGATAAACAACACTGGATAGGAAGAGCAAAAACAACTGACTTGGGGCCGGGGATATAGCTCAGTTGCACGGCGCCTACCTGGCAAGTGTCAGGTACTGAGTTTGATTGTGGGTTCCAAAAAAAAAAAAAAAACCTGACTGATGAGTGGGTTGGCTAACTAGTATGATTAAAGACTCCAAAAACTTCACTTTTCTTCAATTTTTTTTTTGCATGAGTATAAATTTGTACTGTGACTGCACTATGTAAAAATCACTCAATTTAATCTCTTAATTTAAAATTATTTATTGCTTTTGACTGGTGGTTGTACCTGGTAATAAATGACCAGCTTCATTTTTTTAGTCTATAAAACCCTACATTCTAATATATTTATGTGTATGTCAGTGTTTATGCAGTAATTCATGGAGAGTATATTTAATGTATTTTATTCACATTATGATAATATACATGGATTTTTTTTCTGAGCATTTTAATGAAAGTTTCTACAGTAGATTGTGATCACTTGACACCGTGAACAAAACAACAGGAGTAGTTGCAGTATATTGTCTCCACTTGGCACTACAGTGTTGTCCTAGACGTCCACAGAGGCATAATTTGTTCCTATGATGAATTGTTCTACTTTGCTCTTTCATTTGAATTTATGCATTTTTGGTTTTACTTTTCTCTTACTTGGCAGCTGTTAATTTTGTGGTTTTCATATGAGACTTGGTCTGTAATAGCAGACTTTCTTTCACCTTTCCCCACTTATAATCAGCTCCCTATCTATTAGAGAGTAGTGATCAAATTGATTAGATTTGTATCTATAGTAAGAATTCATGAGCTAGGAAAACTCGACATACTTTCTCTTCTAAAAATAATCACTGAACCTTTTCTGCATAGAGTTAATGTCAGTTTTGAGAGTTGAGTTGCATGCATCTGAACTCAGACCTTGGGTTGTATTTTCAAAGCCTGTCAGATGTCATGTCAAAGTTTATTTGTAAGGCCTTTGGAACTGAATTTCTTATCTCTATAAAATAATATAAGGATTTTTTCCTTAGGTTGCTGGGTTAGTTCAGTCACTATTTTTTAATCTGTAAAAATGTCTTGTATAGTACTTAGTTTTAGCTGTGCTTAGTTACCATTCAAAGCACTTTGAAGGTGTAGGCAAAGCCTCTGGCAAAGATAGAAGAGGGACTCTTTTGAGAGTGAAGAAGATTCGTATGGCAATAGTAGACTCTCGGAGAGAGTCCGGGTTAGATTCAGGGTTACCTAAGTTGCCAAGGACTTGCCTGAGTGCAGTCAGCATCTGATAAGGGTTCCAGCACTAAGATTGTGTACTTTTTTGTAGCAGCATTGGGAAACAAAAATCCCTTGATTTAAAATTTTGAAGGGCAGATATAGTGGAAGGTTATTGAAATTTGATTTGTTGGAGGGTCTCAAGATTAAGCTGGTAGAAAGGGATGGGCTCAAAATACAGTGCATTTGACCAGCTTGGAGAAAAATGGAGGAGGAAGGGATTGGAGATTTCAGTGAGGTTTAAAATTAGGGAGAGTACAAGTAGTCATTCATTGTAAGTGTTAGAGGAATAGAAAATTAACAGAAAGCTTGGGCATGCCCTCCAGAAAGTCTTCTCACCTCTCTGGTCTTCCTAATTACCTTTCTGTGTTCTTGGCACCTTGTGCTTCTCAATAATATTAAGTCTTCATTTGCTCTTTCACTGCAATCTAGTTATTTGTCTATCTCCCCTCCCTGATTACAAGGATTGTTTACATGTTTTTGCTGTATAGTTCCTGGTGCCTCTCAGGTGTTAACTTTTATACAGTAACTAGTAAGTTGTGATCACAGTGGGTTGGATCATTTAAAAGGACAGCCTCATGGAGTGCCTTTGGTTAAGAGGCTAAAAGTCTTCAATATAGAGAAGTAGAAAATAGGGACATGGATAATCTTTATACTCTGTGTCCAATGAGAAAGTCAAATGAGTATTTCTTTTTTTTTTTTTGGTCGTCTCTTTTTTTTTTTTTAAAGTCTGAGCATTTTTATATTAGACCTTTGGTTTTTTTTTTTTAATCCATAATACTAATTTTAGAAATAATGTTTAAATATCCACATTTAAGGTGTGGTATCTTTCACATCTTAGCTTGTGAAATACATTTTAGAGTTTAGATTTAGAGTTCAGATTTCTATGGCATAGTCCATTCTTACAAGATTATATGTGTGGTCTGTGGAAAGATGAGTATCCTAACAAAGTCTTACAAATATTGAGTGAAACCTGTTAGTGGTGTTTTTAAATATCTCTTTGAAATTTTCTTATTTATAAAATTGAAATAAGACTATTAAGGTTTTCTGTGTGGTTTAAATTAGTTTATGCATGTAAATCATTTGTATTATAGTTAGATGTTTGGTGTAAATGTCTGTACCTTTCAATTTAGTTTTTATAAGATTACAGGTATAGTTGAACTTCAACATAGTCTTAAGTGTGTGGTACTAAGGCCTAAACCCAGGGCCTTAGCATTAAAGTACATTCCTGTCCTTTTCTTTTTTTTCCCATTTTTATGGTCTCCCTAAACCACTAAATTGTGTAGTTTCGGCTCAAACTTGTGAATCTTCGGCCTCAGCCTACAAGAGTGCTGGGATAACAGGTGAGGATCATTGTGCCTGGCTCTCCCATATTTTTTCCAGGGCCACCTCTCTGGTACTCAGACACAAAAGAATCTGAGTAGTGTCAGTTGCTTAGACTAAAAGAACATCTGAGTGTCTTTGAAAATTGGTTAGGTCAGTCACTGTATTTACTCATAAAGTAGCTGAAGAGCAGAGTGAGGGGCTGATTTGTCTTAGGGCAGTGGCCGCAAACCTTTGGCATGCTTGCTGTAGTGGGCTGTTTGTATCATTGAAAGCTCTAAAAGCTTCACCATCACTGTCCTAGAGTGCATAATTTAGTTAGGGGTTGAAGCCTGTATCTTCCAAACATCAACCTGGTGTACTTTCCTAGTACCTCTTTGCTAGAACCTGGTATTAATGTGGGCATCTCTTATTCTCTTCTCTTTCTCTTTCTCTTTCTTTCTCTCTCTTTTTCTCTCTTTCTTTCTCTTTCCCTCTTTCTCTTTCTCTTTCTCTTTCTCTTTCTCTTTCTCTTTCTCTTTCTCTTTCTCTTTCTCTTTCTTCTCTTCTCGAGACAGAGTCTCACTGTATGTTTCAGATTGGCCTTGAATTATGCAGCCAAGGCTGTTCTTAAACTTGTAGCGATTTTCCTGCCTCATCCTTCCCAGAGCAGGGATTACAGGTATGTGCCACCACACCTGGCTTTTTTATTCCTCATTTAAAAAAAATTGCAGTACTTAATGCACTTTACTTTTATATTTAAGATAACATTACAATACTGGAGTGATTTTTAGATTGTTGGGTGAAGTATATGTACTATTTGTAGCAGCTTTATTCACAGCATAATCTTTACGTGCTTTTTAAGTTCTGTGATCAGCAATTATAAAGTACTCTGAAAATGTAAAGATTTCATTAATTTAGACATACTAATGTCTTAAATTCTGTAATTAGAACTTGACATTAGGTGAAAAAAATTATACTTTAAAATTTTTTTGTTGCTTTTATACATGTTATAAGTGTTCTTTAAAAGACATTGATATATTTATGGTCACTTTTCAACAGCAAGACATTTTTATGAAGTATTCATTGCTTTGAAGTTAGTTTTTCCCTTTTTCCTCTCATTTCAATTCTTAACAGTTAAAGAAGTGCTACTAAGCATAGCCAGTTTGTGAAGTGTTTGTTACTGGTCTTTGTGAGCTTGGTAGCTTGCATCAGAATGTTAGTCAATTCTCTGCTTCATTGAAGCTTCCTGTGACCGAAGTATGCATGCTGGGTATTGGAATTGCCTAATGTACTTGGCTTATGTTCTGGTGCATGTTCCTCGACTCTCATTGTGAACATGTAACACATAGTTCTTACATCAGCATCTGTTGCCAGTCCACATCTGTGCAGAAGATTATTGTATACTAATGCTTTTGTTTATTCACTCAACACACACCTATTGAGTTCTTATAGCTTTGGACACAATAGCAGTAAGACAAAATCCTTAATCTTAAGGAGGCTGTGTCCTAATTCTGTTAGAAATAATATTACTTGTCACTTTCCTGAAGAAATTTTTTTTTGTGGTGAATTTACTATTGCAGTTACAGTCTTTGACTTAATTATATAGACCTTTACATATGGTATCAAGTATTACTTTTAATTGTCTTTTTGGCTCAGCTCTTTTTCCCCTAAAGATTCATAAAACCTTTACAAAAAAAGTAATTATGTATTGAGTCAATTTCTAGTTTTATTTGAATCTTTCTAGTTTTACTTGAAATTAGTTTTTCTTAAGCAAAGTATCTTTATTTAGAAGGAATTTCCAGTGAGCAAGAACAGTGCCAACATGGGTTGGTTGTGAGGCAATGAAAGAGCATGATAAAGTCACGTTTTGCTTGCCTTTTTACATTGCTGACAGGTTAGAGTATTTTATAGTTTACACTAAAATATTAGAATCTTAATTATGAAATATAAAATCGGTCAATTGATAAAAACAATATCCTGTAACTTAAACCCTCTAGTATAATTATTCTTAAACATGAATCTGCAGACTATTCAGAATTAATTACTGAAAACCAGACATATAGTGTTTAATGAAATGTACATATGCTTTTGGAATACAGATGACTTTTTAATAGTGTCATTTTATAATGTATTGATTTTAGCCTTCATGTAGGTAATGAGAAGGAAGAGATTCCATGTTTTTAATGACATCAAATGAAAAGTCTTGTATTACTATCATCTTTAGGAGTCAAAATTGGTCAGTCTTTACCATTGTTGCTCTGATACAATGCATTGTTTTTATGATACATTTATAATATTTTTTGATATAGAAAAATCTGTGGAATTTAGCCTTGTGGTTGAACATACAATTCACAAGACGCTGTTTCTTTTATTTGGAAGTTTTTCTGGCACTTGTGTATACTTTACTTTTGTAGACAGAAGTCAAGGATATTAGAGAATTTACAAATGTGTGGAATGTAAACCTTTTTTGCATTAGTTTATTTTACAATTTAAAAATTATCGAAAGGGCAAATTTTATTTGTATCAAGCTTATCTTGCCTATAATGATATATGTCTGTTTCTTTTTGGTCCAGGTGGTTTATCTTGAGATATTTCCTTTGTGCTTGTCTGTCGCCAAAATATTTTAGATACAGTTGGAAAACTTTACATTTATAACTTGCGAAATGTGGAAACAAATCTTAAGAAAATTGGAACACTGTTCTGTAACAGTCATACATAAACCGATAACATAGAATTCATTTAAAAACAGAATTTTCCACTGTGGTTTAATTTATTATAACTCTTAATTCTTTAAGTGTTGAATTTAAATTGAGGTTAAATTATAGCCACATATGACGACAATAATCTTCATGATTTGTGGCACTGGGGATTGAACCCAGGGCCTTTGCTTTGGGCTATGTCCCTACCCCTTTTTTAAAATTTTGAGATAGGGTCTTGGTAACTTGCCCAGTCTGGGTTTGAACTTGCGATCTTCCTCCCTTAGTCTACTGGTGTGCCGGGATTATAGGCATATACTGCCATGCTCAGATATGACATCAACACCTTCACATGTGTGTAAATAATTCTTTAGTCTTGGCTTCTTTTGGGTAGTGAACCCATACTCTGTGAGTTTTTTAATTGAAAACAATTTTTTTAATCATTTAAAGTACCACCTTTCTGAAAAGAAAAAAATTTATGTATATACACTTAAGATAGCTAAGATGATTGTACTACTAATTCTATTAGTTCTTAGAACAAAACAGTTAACATTCATAGGATTAGATCAATTTTGCATGTCTGTATCTGGTAATCTAAGTAGCTCTTTTGAAGATAACTCTACAAAATAACCACCTTTGTTATGTTCCTATCACCTTGTTTTGAAAACCTTTATTGTTGTTTTGGGCTGTTACTGTTATTTGTCTCTTTTGTTTCTTGTTTTTCTTGTGTTTTGTTTTGTTTTGTTTTGTTTTTCTCTTTAACAGAAAGGATAGACATGCATGTGTAGGCTTATACATGCCTAGAACAACTCTGAAAGAGTTTACAAGAGCTGATTTTATTATGTGTGATGGTATGAACAGCTACTTTGAAGAAAACGAGACATTTTGGTAGCCATTGCTGATTTCTTATCATGTTTTGAAGTCCAATAATGCTCTTATTCTTTGATTTGATAGGTTTTAGCCTGTTTTCTATTATTTGATTCAAACATGTGAGAAGGTATGTACAGCTATTTTGAAGAAAACAAGAGACATTATGTTAGCCATTGTAGATTTCCTGTTGTCTGGTTTTGAAGGCCTATAATGCTTTCATTCTTTTGTTCTGATTGGTTTTATACTATTTTGTTTTGTTTGAATTTATTGTGCGTGAAGGTATGAATAACTATTTCGAGGAAAACGAGATATTATGGTGGCCACTGTTGATTTCCTGATGTCTTGTTTTGAAGTCCTGTATTACTTGCATTGTTCTGTTCTGATCTGCTTTGTTCTGTTTTTGTTTTGTGTTTTATTTTCTTTAAAAAATTTTTTTAAAAAAGTACTACCTTTCTTCCTTTCCAATAATAAAAGTTGCTTTAAAAGTATTTTTTCTTTTATAGTATTTCTTTAGCTTGTCTTTTTTTTCTTCCTTTTTTTTTAATATTTATCGAATTCCTATTATATGCCAGGTATTTGGTTAGATGATGTGAGAAGAAAGTAAGAGGAGGAAACGGGATGGGAAGTCTCGAGCACCCATGCTGTCAATACTATGCCATGTTTGCTGTATGTATTGTGATCATATCATCACGAGATAAGTTTTGCCATTTCCAGTTTACAGATATGGATTTAAATTCAGAGAGATTAAAGATTTGAGTAGAAAACACAAGTGACAGAGGTAAGTTTTGACTCCAGGAATATCTGGTTTTATACAGTGCTGTCTTTCACAGGAGAGACAGGTAATAAAGGAGGTCCACTTCCTGTCTTCAAGGAGCATGTGGTTTAGTGTGCTGTATGTCTGCTTTGTGAAATTCTTTGGGCTTACTCAGGAGAGGCTGCTTTGGGGCTGCTCAGGAGAGGGTGTTTGGGGGCTGTTCTAGCTACCTTCTCTGTCCTCCTCTCACCCCAGTAGGTTCCTATAACAAATCCATTTTATTTTCTGGGCTTTCTTGTAGCATTTAGTGAGGAAAATGAATTTCGTAGTTTTAATTTCACTAAAGTCACGAGCTTAGAAGAGTTATGTGTCTTTACATATCTGTATAAGTAGATCGAAAACCTTAGACACTGAGACAGAATGACAGGTGTTAGACGGAGGTAAGTATGAAAAGAGTTTAGGAAACCTTTGTAAAGCTACAGGTATGATGTGCATTGTACTGATTGAGAAGGATTCAGAATAAGCAGCCTGTCAGATGGTTTGACTGGAGGAGACCATTTGTAATAAGGCCCTTTGAGAGGTCGTGGTTATGAGAACAAGGGACAGCAAACAATGTGACATTGCACAGGTTAGACTGCAGTCTTAAGGATTGATGGAATTACTAAATTGGCTGTGAAAATTGACTCTCAGGTTTCTATCTTAGAGGAGTTGGAAGCTAACTGCACCAGTTAGAGCATTCAGTTTTATCATTTGTATCTTCCTCCATAGAAGCCAACAGGACTTTATTATGTAGTTGACAGTACCTTAACTGTAGTAAACACAAAATTAAGTACTTGGTTGAATCCTACATCTTTGATTTAATTCGAGGAAACAGTACTATGAAGTACAAGTGCATTTATTTACTTTTAAAGTGACTAATGAGATGTCTAATCTCAAGACTAGTAGTTGGACCAGAAATGTAAGGATTCTCATGGGCCTTCAGGCCTCCTTTCTTGCCTTCTTTTATCTGACAGCGGTGTAGCTGGGGTTTGAGTTAAACTTGGTTCTTCAGTAGAGTTCCACATTTTTGTACCTTAACATTTGTATTTTCATGAGTAACATATAAGATAATGTCAGAATGGTAACAGATTATGCATAATTATATATGATTTTATAAATACATATGTAATGGTTGTCATCACTTTTTTTTTTTTTTTGTGGTAGGGTACTTGGTAAAAATGTGCC
>RJWT010021402.1:0-17601 GCA_004365215.1 Cuniculus paca | reverse complement strand
CTGAGACTGGATTGGGGAAAAAAAACGCTTACTTTTATTAGCATAAATGAAATTTGGCACAAGGTTTGATGGTGAATATAGGCAAACAAACTAAAACAGACAAACAAAAATACCCCACAGAACTATAGGGAAATATAGACATCTGTGACTGTCAACAACAGAAATTACCCATTATTTTTTCTTTTTTTTGCAGCACCGGGGATCGAACTCACAACCTCATGCTTGCCAGGCAGGCACTTAGGCTGCTGAGCTAAATCCCCAGCTCTTCTTTTTTTTTTTTTTTTTTTTTTTAGTGGTACTGGAGATTGAAAATGCTCTATCATTGAGCTGCACACTTAGCCCAAGATTTTTAAAATGTACATGAAAACTGTCTCAAGCATCTTGAAATAGTCCGTTCATCACTAGTTTGAAATTACAGTACTCACAAGATCTTGCTACTTAATGCATTCATATCCTTATACCACACATTAAGCAAATGGGAGCTATTTCAGTGTAATTGGTTTTATTTGTAAGGCCAGGTAATTATTATGCCTGTAACGTACTCCTCTGAGGTGCGGATCCATAGACTTTGCAGACTAGAGGAGGGAAGCATGGCGCGAGGACAGTGTGGAACCACTGGTGTAGTCTGAATCCCCACCCCAGGGAGTTGGGCTTTGAGGGAGACAAGGAGCCTCACGGGGTTCTGAGTCCAGGTATGAGACCCGACTGGCATTTTAGAAGTGTGGCTCTGACTACTCTCTCATCCCACAACTGATGGGACTGGAGAGAGGCGTGGCAGTGACCAGGGCAGTGATGGTGGTGGCAGGGGAAGTTGTGAGAAGGGGGTAAGTTCTGCTCAGTGACATTGGGTGTGAGTGGTAGGTGTTGGGGGTGAGTAGATATGGGGTGACAGGGAGAGGTGTCAAGAACGGGGCTGCCACAGTCACCTTGCCCTGTGAGAAGGATGGGAGGTTTCTCAGAGGAGGCGACTCTGAGGGCATGGAAAGTGATCAGCTGTGTTGATTGTGAGTTCTGCGGTGACTAGACCTGGTGTTGCCACCCTGGTGGCCTGGGAGGCTTGTCTAGGACCCGTCACAATCCTCATGATACATCAGTACAATGTGGGTTTTCTGGCGTGGGTACCAGGAGGAATAGGTTTACCGTGACAGAGTCTCGACATTCAGGGAGAAAAGTGGGTAGGAGTTTGGTGATATTTAACTTCCCAATGAACATGGCTTCTACCTTTGCCAGGAAAGAAGGAGCCTCCCCTCCTCTCTCCCTCCTCCCCTCTTCTGCCTTTCGCTTGCAGTGGTGCTGAGAATTAAGCCCAAGGTCTTTTTGCTGAGCTACATCCCCAGTCCTTTCTCCTTTTCTTTTCTGTTTTTAAATTTTTAGTCAGGTTCTCACTAAATTGCCCAAACTTGCAATCTTCCTGCCTCAGCCTCCCAGATAATAGCCATGTACTACCATCCTGGCAGGAGGGAGCTGTCTTTTTTTTTTTTTTAATAGCTGTTTAGCCCTCTGTTTAGCTAACTGATTGATGACAGTGGTTTTAATAACCCCATAAGCCAGGGCTATTCCATGCAGGATGAATTTGGTTGAGATGTAAATATTTTATATCAGAGTATTAACTGCTTATTAAAAGTGTATTGAGATTTATATGTTATGTGGATATAATTATGGACATCACAGTAGGGTCATGGGCTTGCTAGAAGCATCACTGTCAGAGCTGTTAATTCAGAAATGTGTATTCTGTGGTCAGCTGGACTTTAGGTAGAGCATTTGACTTGTCTTATTAAGCAGAAATGAAACGCAGGTATAAATGCTGCTGCACACGGAGCTCCATTCTCGGGACCCAGCACACACAGATCACAGGGGGCTGCCAACCCCTGATGTGGCTCCTCAGAGCTCGAAGAGGCCAGTCTGTGACTGCAAGGTCTTTCTGGATTGTGGTAATGGGAGTGCCCGGGGAAAGGTGGGGTGTTTTGCTCCTCAGGTGGAGTGGAGGATGACTGCCCAGATGTTGGGGGAGGGGTCCTGCTGCTGACATTCATGCTCCTGTGCTCAGCATTAGGTGGGTATTTGCTGTGTGGATGGGTCCTTCCTGAGCTCAGGGCTTCTTCATTGAGCTACATCTCAATTTTTGTAGCTCAATAAAGAGCTACATCTTTATTTTTTAATTTTTGAGACAGGGTCCTGCTAAGTCACTAAGTTGCCGTACTGGGCTCAAATTTGTGAACCTCCTGCCTCAGCCTCCCAGAGTGCTGGGATTATAAGTGTGGGCCACCACACCTGGCTGGATCCTTTTGCTTATAGCTTGGACAAGGCTCTCACATACTGGGGGCGGTTTAGGACCTGATATAGGCAAGTGGTCAACACATAGTTTTTTGAGCTGGATATCTACAACTTCCTCTGTGTGAAAAATGTGATTAGTTAGAAACCTTGGGGCAGACGACTCATGAAAGATAGCTATTTTTTGAATGACAAAAGGATATTGACTTTAGGGGGCAGCTTTGAGTGCATCCATCCATCCATCTGAACCTGTTCCTCCATCTATCCAGTCTGTGTATTGGGTACCAGACACCGTTGCTAGGCACTTAGGGTACAGGTTGAGTGAAAGAACCTCAGCTTGCTTGGGGCTTATATTTCTTTGGGAAAGTCAGGTATCAAACAGGCAATGTGTCCAGAGATCAAGTTGCACATGAGTAGTGTGCAAACTTAAATGATTTCTCTATCTTTTTTTGTTGTCCTAAATGTTGTTACTATTGGTTTTTAAATACATTCATAGATTTATACATTCTCAATTTGTTCATAACTGTCACCTTTTGGTTTTCTGGAGAATGGGCAGCTCTTGATGCTCTGGGGAGCTCATAATCTTCCTCTTAATGCCTTGCGTGGAAATCTTTCATTTTTTATTGGATTCCACATTTGTTGTTTCAGAAGGCAAGAGAGCAGGTGGCACGTTCTTGTGGTAATTCCAGGTTGTCGTTCCTGTTTGGGGCTGTGATGAGGATCACTCTGAGGACAGGGCACACTGTTGTCTGAATGGTGGAAGGGTTGTACCTTTTGGGTCCTGGGGTCTGCTCTTCATATTTTTCTCTGCCTCTCTGTGTTGGCAGTTCGTCCCTCCTAGTCCATGCCCTTTCCTCCTCTCTTCATATCTAGACGATTCTGGCATGCACACAAATACAATTAAGTGTTGGCTCACGTCTTCAAAAAGAAGGCCAGTTAGCACATTGATAAACATCATCATCATTTTTGCCTTGAGGTTCTAAAACTTGTTTATGCACAAGATCTTAGTTGCGAACAGAGGCACTTGTGTGTATATGTTGGGAGATCTCTTCTTGTCAAGGCAGCTGTGAAGTTAGCACAGTGGGTGGACTGTGACATCTCTGAACTAGAGTGGGGGAGCAAGAGTCGTGGGAATAGAGGCCTGCATAGAGCCTTCTGGGGCATTACTTGCCCTGGTGGCACGGTGGTCCCAGCTCCTGAAGATGGGGTACATTTCTGTGGTATTAAGGCCCCCAAGCATGTGGGCCTCTCCTGGTATGTCTATATTCTGGGGGATGTAGACGTGCTCTGTCCAGGTTGACAGCCACTAACCATGTCAGGCTTTTGAGCACTTAAAATGTAACTAGTGCTGATGAGAAATGGAATCTTTTAAAAATTATTAATTTAGATTTTAAATAATTGTTACAGCCTGCCAACTAGGGGAAGAGAAAAAAAAAACTATAAAACCTTGACCCGATGATTCAAAAAGTTGTTGGAAAACTTTTCAGTATGTTTGAAACAACTTGGGTATGTTAATTTACTTGTACAACAGTAAATTTTATGCGGTTTAGATATTGATCAAGTATTTGAGAAAAATATAGCACCCGAATTGAGATGCGTAAAATATACACTGGAATTTGAAAAAGAATGTCAAATCTTATTAATTACTCTTAAACATTTATTATATAATAGTATTTGGATATCTTGAATGAAATAAAATATATTAAGATTAACTTCTTCACCTATTCACTTCAGAAAATAAGATTTTGGGAAAACATCAAATTATATGTTGTTACTTGCATTTTGCTTTTGTTGAACAGTGAAGATCAACACCTCTGACCCTAGCTCAGATCCAAGACTGTTATGTAATCTCATACGGTGGACACCTCCATGTTTGAGACAAGAGCCCTAGGATGTAGGTACTGTGATCCCCATCCTAAATTCAAGGACATGACGTCTCAGTGTGGTGGGGTAAGATGCTTAAGGTGACACAGCCAACAAGGAGCAGGACTGGGACCCTCAAATTGGTCAGGCTTAGGCTGTCGTCCCCTTGTGACCACTCTGCCACAGTGCTCCCTCCATGAATTAAAAGTCTGTCTTGGGGAATGAGTATCCTTGAGCAGGGATGTGGACAACAAGTGGCCTTGAGGATTGTAAGCATCTTTGGGGGATCATGAAACTGGGTTTGCTGTGCGCACTCCTGCATGTCTCCTTAGTGTGGCCACTTTGGAGAGGAGATGAACTCCAAGGGAACCTGGGGAGTACCCTCCTCTGATGGGTGAGGGGTATCTGAGGGCAGTCGGTGATTCCAGCTGCAGCTGTGCCCCTTTTGGTGGCAGAGTGTTGCTGCCAATATCATGAGCTGACAGGGCCAACAAGATTATCATGTCTATGTCATAGAGGGACAAACTAAGCCTCAGAACGATGAGATAATTTCTCTGAGATCACAACCAGAGCTGTGAGTAGGACATAGGGTTCTGGCTCCGGATTCAGAGCTCTTTCAACTGACTAAACCTGCCTTCAAAGGCAGAGGATGTAAAAGGTACCATAGGGCTTATAGTCAGGGAAAAAGTCCTAGAATATGACTTTAATGCTATCAAAATCTTTGGCTGTCATGGTACCAGAAACACTTCCATTAGGACATCCATTCTTCTGGGAAAGTCAACCTTGAGTGATACGTTTCTGAGATCTGGGTGGGTGAAGGGCAATGGCAAGAAAGCTTGGCACAGCCATGGGCTGGATGGCAAGGGGATGAGGCAGGCGGTTCAGGATGGGAAGGGATGCTGTGGTGGTGTGGGCCACATGCAGGTTTGGCCTTCATCATCCTGTCCCTAAGGCTAAAGAGCTGCTTCCCAGGGGCCTCTGATTTTCTCCTGAAGCTTCCTAGGAGGATTTCCTGGGAGACAGCAGGTCCCAGGCTTGCCCAGACCTTGTCTCTGGACTTGTGTCACTTTTGGAACCGTGGACAACTTGTGTGTTTCCCTAATAAGCACTACAGTGGAGAAGTGTAACTCAATGTCCAGAATGATCCTGCTCTAGGAACAAAGGCGTGGAAACTACAATAAGTGGTACTTCTTAATTCCCCCAGGAGTGATTGGAAGGTGATATATAATTGTACCTTGTTGGCATGGAAGGTCCTGGCACTCTTGCTTGCCACCTGTGTGATCTGTGGCAGTTGCTTCGCCTGTCTGAACTTTCGTTTCCTCATCTGTAAAATGGGACTTTGCTTTGCAAGAGTAGGGTTAGCCCAGAGCTCATGAAACCCGCACCCAGCCTGGCAGCTAACTACTGGGGCTCAGTCACGCAGACACCTGAGGCTTCTCTGGGACCTCTTTGGCTCCCATCAGAAGTCGGCTACCCAGGAAGAAAGCTGCAGCCTGGAACCCTAAGCCTGGAAAGCAGAAAACCAGGCTGCAGAATTTTCTCAGAGTACACGTTAAAGGCTCAGTCTGGATGCTTGAAGATTTTCTCCAAAAATTTGATAGGAAGTGGGGAGCAAAGCTACAGAAATTCAAAGTGTTCAGAGCTCGTTTCTACTGAGTTGAAGCGCAGAGACCGCCCCCCTCCTGTGAAGATGTGTGCCTGGTGCTATCTTGATGCAGAATGAGTTTCTCCAGGGGCTGGCTGGCTCTACCAGACATCTCAAAAGTATCAGTCGAGGAGCCAAAGGGAATTCCTTTTTTGGCCTACTCAGAGTCTCCAAGGGCAACCTTGTTTCCCAGAAGAGATTACAAATTCTGGATTGTGTAAACACTCTGTCCAGGAAGCATCTATGACAATTTTCCTTAATATAGCCAACTTGCTTTCGAGGTAGAGAACCCTGCCAAATTTGCCTCCTTGAACCCTTGGCCAGTCCTACTGGCAGGGGCTGGCAGGGCAGTCATTGCCTATGCCCAGATAGTGCTGAGCAGAGATTTGTGGAACCCTGTTTCTCTTCTACTTACCACCTTTGTGGTCACCAGGCATCCAAAAGCCCTTCCTGGCAGAAAGGAGTTGGCTTAGGCAGAAGACCCATTGTAGCCCATTCGAGAGCTCCTGTGGCCATATCCAATACTGATCTGCCTCAAGTTAGGACTCTCCTGAGAGTGAAGCTGCCCCCACAACCCAGAAGAAAGGCCTCCCCCTTTTCCTGTGCCTGGGGTCCAGACAAAGGGGCCAAGAGCAGACTGACAGCTGATAGCAGGGGGACCCTTTAGAAGCTGCTCTCTGCCTTGGATTCATTAAGCTCAGGCAGCTCCTTGCCTCTGCTGATGGTCACTGGGTGATAAGTGGCTGTGCCTGGCCCTTCTGCCTTTGAACTGCACGTTCTGTCTGTGTCTCGCCTGGGAGTCATTTTGAACTGTCAGTTCCTGGGATTAGATGCATGTTTAGGCTGGATGAACTCATGAATGAAAATATTTTGCTTCATGGTTTCGGTAACAGAGACCTGCACAGTGGGGCCCCCTTTTTCTCCTTCTTTTCTCCCTCAACACCACCCAGGCAGGCCCAGCCTAATAATAGGAGCCATGGCCCTTACAGCAACACCCGAGCTGCTGTGTGAGACTTCAGATGGGGCCTCTGTGCTGTGAAGCAATCGGGTATCCCAGTAGTCTCTGGGCCAGGCGAAGGCTTTCTTAGTAAAGTATGTTTCCTGATCACATAAGATCTTCAGTACAGCATGGCAGAGGGGTGCAGCAGAGGGTCCCAAAACTTCCTGTTCTTCTGTGTTAGGAAAAGGGTGGGGATGGGAGAGGAGTCGGCCCCAGGCTCGTGTGCTGCAGCCAACTGTGATCCTGGTACCACTGGCTTCTTTAGCTTTGAGAGGTGCGGGCCACGTGGCTGGAGACATGAGAGTCCTGTCATCTTGGAATTGTGGATTCATCTGAGTTCAAATCTCATCTCTGCCTCTTCTTCGTGTGCCTTTGAGAAAGTCGTGTAACCATTTTACATGCCCCATTTACAGATGGTGACAGGGTCCTGTATCTTCCTTGCCAAGTTTCTCCAAGGGCTGTCAGTGTGAGGGGCCAACTGCAGCGCCCGGCATGGAATTGATATTGCGCTGCTGTCATTTCCCTACCTTGTTCTTCGGCTTGGCTGTGCCAGCATCCTGAGCTCGCGCTACTCCATGGCCAGGGAATGAGGAAGATCTAGGGGAGCTTCTGGGACTTTTGCAATGAAGTCATCAGCTCCTCAGAGAATTAGTGCTGTGGAAAAATAGATGATGTTGCTGCTGATGGGGTTCCATCCATGGCTGGGTCCTACCATCACTTGGCCCTGGTATTCCCCAGTAGCCTGAGGTCAATGGCTGGCGGGCAGCTGTGTGCTGCTGCCTCTTGCAGGAAGTTGCTGGGGACTTCCTGTAGAGCACATAACCTGGTGACCACTGGGAATCTGGTCTGGGATGCAGCAGATTGTATTGCTTAGTAGTAAATAGTTTCAGCTGAGAAACAAAACAAGCCTTGGGCTGGTGGCTGGCAGCCTCGTTTAGCTGGGAGTGCAGGTGTGAGTGGATGCGTATACCTTGGTATACACTGGTATGCCTTAATACCAGTGCACGCACGGATGTGTCCATGTGTGATGTGCTGGAGCTCAAATTGTTGTTGGGCTTTTTCAATCTTAACTCCTGATCTGCGGCTTTGTCAGTGAACAGTTTTAAAAGTGCTATTTTGCTTAAGTACTATCTATTAATTTTAGAAAAATTGGAAAGAATGTAATCAGTGTTAACACTCCAGAGTCTTCTCCTTCATTGCCTCTGTGTATACAGATGTTTTATTTTTCCTTATAAAACCTGTTTATAATTTGTTCTCCTCAGTTACCTGGTTGCCTTTTATACCTGACACCATCAGTTTTGAAGGCTACATGGTACAGATGGTGGCCCATAGGAGGAACGTGCTATAGTTTTTAAAACCACTCTCTACATTTAGGTGTATGTTATTTCTGAGTGTCGGCCCTAAGGAATCACTTTGTGATAAATGCCCTTGAATGAGCATTTTGGTATACTTGACAACTATTTCTCTGAGGAAAGACTAGGGACTGAATTTCTGGCTCCAAGGATATCTGTGATTTTCAGCTTCCTGATACCTTTTGCCAAGTTGTCTTTCAGAAAGTTCATACTGAGCCAAGTTGATAGAAAACTGTCCCCTTCCCTTTCTGTATAGATTCTCTAGGCAGGGCTAGAAGTTTCTAAAGGTGCAGAGGAGAGGGTCAGTGCATCAAAAGGCCCTCAGGGCTCCGCGAGGTCTGGGTGGGCGCTGAGGCCTAGAGAGGCAAAAGATGAGTGTGTGAGCCTTTGAAAGGCTGCGAACTATGGCCTGAGAGGGGCTGGCCTGGCCCAGTGAGCTGGGAAGCAAATGGAAGGCCTCTGCCTGGTGGGAAGAAGAGCCAGGCAGCCAGGAACCCTATGCAAAGTTGGGGGGCTGCAAGATTGTTCCTTGTACTGTTTATTAAGCCCTGACCTTGGGAACTTGGCCTGGCCTGGGAACTGGAGCTGTAACTTGGGGAAGGGGATAAAATGGCTTTTACCCCTAGGCAGTCAATCCTGTGGGGATTACTGGTGGGCACAGGGAGTAGTGACCAGTGAATACACTGGGGGCTTTGGGTGATATAGAGGAGGCTTCCTGGAGGGTGGCACTTCTAGGCTGAGATCTGAAGGAGAAGCAGGAGTTGGGGGAGGATATAGAAAGGCCTGGCATGTCAGAAGATGGATAGCTAATGAGTGGCCTCTAGCCGGCCTGGTAGGCTTCCCAGGGATAGCCAGACCTTTTGAGGATGCATGGAAGGCTGGGCCCCAGCATGCAGGCTGATTCAAGAAGAAGGCTAAGTAGCACTGAGGAAACCAGGGCATTGTCCCCTGTGGGTGCTGTCGGTGTTGTGGAGCTACCCTCTGCAGGCCAGGTGTGACAGGTGGGACAGTATCTGGAGGAGATCACATGCTTAGTAGCATAGGAACCTCATGGCCCCTCTCTGCTCTGGGATAGGCGGTCTCTGCCCACTCTGAGATGAGTCCTTTGGGCCAGAAAGACCATTTCTCTTGGTTCCGAAGGTGTGTTCTGCACCTTCCCCTTGCAGGAAGGTGGGGGCTCCAGCTGAGATGGAAACCAGAAGCACTTGCTGCACAGTCCCTGACCCACTTTCTTTGTCTCCTTCCCTACAAGCCTGCTTTGTGAAGTCCACTCCTGCCATACCCCATCTGGCGCCTCTGGGAGGCCGGTCTCACTCTTCTTCCAGGCGCGCAGGCCCTGGGAAGTCGCCTGCCCTGAGTTTGCCAGCTGCTCGTCTAGCCCCTCAGCCTGAACCCCCAGCAGACACAGGTCTCAGCTGCCTGCCTCTCTCCAGCAGGCACTGGTGCTTCCTCATCCGCACAGCTGGGCTCATCCTGCCGCCTCTTCCGAGCGGTCCCTGTCTTGTGTGAGTCCAGGCAGGTGAAAGCCCCCATCTCTGACAAGGGTCTTGAGCTTTCCCAGTGTTCCTGGACAGAGCACAGCTGTCCCTTCCCAGGATGCTCAGGGCAGGGTCGGTGAGCCTGGTGCTTGTCACCACCCCACTATTGCCCTGTCATTTGAGTTGGTTCTGCCAGCACGGGATAATTGGATGAGGGGTTCTTCCAACCAGCCTGTCCCTTCTTTGTGTGTCGCTATGGGCCTGCCACTCTGCTGTCTACAGTGGCTTACAGACCTGTGGCTGGCATGGCACTGTGCCCAACACTGGCAGGCATTATGCAGTGGGCACCTCTCATCACAGCGTTTGAAAACCCAGCATGAAGGAGAGGCCTGCCACCTTCTGAGTGCCTGTGTGTGACAGTTCGCAGTGTGGCTGACAGGACAGGAGATGAGGAGGCCTGGCTCTACCCCCACCTGCTGTGTACCTTTGCAAGGCATTTGACCTTTCCAAACCTTGCTGCCTCCTCTGTCTAAGAGAGACAAGAGTACTGTGACACTCACTGCGTAAGAGTGCTGGGAGGTATTAGGAATGACGATATGGTTCTCATAGCCCCAGAGCCCCACATGGTTCTCTGTCTGTCTGTCTGTTTGTCTGTTTTTCTGTCTTTCTGTCTTTCTGTCTTTTTGAGACGGGGTCTCACTATGCCGTTCAGACTGGCCTTGAGCCACTATGTAGCCCAAGCTGGTCTTGAATTCGTGATCCTCCTGCCTCAGCCTCCTGAGTGCTGGGATTATAGATGTGCACCATCACACCTGGATTCCACATGGCCCCCTTTGCACAAACAGCTAGAAGTAATTAGAAAGCTGTTCCTTTATTGCACTTTGTCAGGTGAAGGTAGGGGGCCCTGCCCTATGCTCCAACAGCACATATACCCCTGCACTCGAGGGATCTCCAACCCCCAGATCTTCCTTTACTCTGCTGTGCTCCCTACTCTAGCTCTGTATTCCCACATCGATGGGCCCAGCCTCCCTACCAAGTCTTTCCCCAGGCTGGTCCTTTCTCCATCCTACCTTCTAGCCTCCTGATTCTTCATCCTGGAAAAGATGGGAATGGCTGGCAGACACTGAGTTCTCCTTAAAGTGGGTGTGGGAGGGGCAGGTACCACATAAATACGTGTGTTCAGTCAGACGTGCACAGCCCCAGTCATCCTTGATGCTCAGTAGGTGTGAGGCTCACATGCCAACCCATCTATGTGCACTGGAGCCCCTTCGTGCCAGGCACCATGTTAGATCTTAATTTCTAAAGCACTCTGTGAGGTGGGTGACATTAGCTCTAGTTTGCAGATAAGAAAACATGACTGAAGCACAACTGGTATGATCTGGGGTATTTGTGCTCCCATCCCCATGGATGGTTCTTAAGTTTCAACTGGGTACTAGGCCTGGTAGGGAGCTTTTGAGGCAAGGGAACCCTTTGGAATATTACCCTTGTCCCTCGGTCTGACAGGAAGCTCATTTGGGTGAGAACAGGTGACAGGCAGGTCCTCAAAGCACAGGGTTAAATATTTACATTAGGCAAAGATGAGGGTTAAGTGCCTGAGGCAGGCAGAGAGAGAGAGAGAGAGAGAGAGAGAGAGAGAGAGAGAGAATGAGAATGAGGCAATGGCTGCTGGCACCCTGAGAGCTGCAGGAAAGGGGAGCATCTCTGGGGCCCCGCGGGGTGGTGGTGCAGAGCCAGAGTCGGGCTGCATCTTGTGTGAGAAGGGCAGAGCGTGGTAGCTAGGAATGTGGGAGCCACATAGTTTTGTGTAATTAGGTTGGCTTCTCTGCAGCAGCTGCAATTAGCTGCAGGCTGGAGACAGGACTTCCTGTGACCAAGGCCACTTCTGCACCTGGGGCGGCTTACCTGGGCTCCTGCTGTCCAGGTTTGGGCCTCATGCATTTCCGGCAAGGCCAGCAAGATGCAGGGGGGCTGTTGGGACTCCAGAGTCACAGCAGGAGGAAAAAATCGTCCTGGCTCTCTTCCTGCCACTTAGCCCTTTTTACATCCTCTCTAAGGCCCAGCTGGAACGGCCACCCTTGTTCCCTCACCTGTCACAGAGCTGTTTCTAAGATTCTCTTGCTCTCCCTGCCTGTGGATAGGACTGTCAGCCTCTTAGAGGTGATCTGTACCCATGACTGCCGTGAAATGTCTTGCATATGTCCTCCCATAGGGAGCTCAGTGGCAGTAATATTCTGAGAATTTGGCATTTGGAGGAGCGCAGCCTATGTCGCTTAGTGAAAAATGTCAGAAACAAGGTGATCAACGCCGCCGCTTTCTCTTTCGTGTTCAGGGAATAGTGTCTACTTTTATTCCAACAAGAGCAATCACTGTCTTTGTGTTTAGTGGTCCTGCCTGTCCCTGTCTTAAAATCATGACATAGTAGATGTGAAAACTTGGAAGTAGGGGTATAATTATTTCCATTTTGCAGACAGGAATAAACAGAGGTTGGAGAAGTGAGATGCTTCCTCCAAACCATCTGAGAAGCTAGCAGTGACCAGAGGCCATGGATGGGCCAAGTGACACCATGCTCAGCCTTCCACATCTCAGCTGAGGTTGAACTGAGGGTGCAGTCTGGGTCCCTCCCACCACATCAGGCTGGAAGTGGGAAAGTTGCTGGTGGCTGTAGTGCCAGGAAGAGAAGTCAGTGTAGCACCCACAGAAGGACAGCAATGTCCGGCATGAGCTAGGGCTCAGTGATGCCCGCCAAGGTGACTGCCCAGCCTCTTGGGCCACTCACTATCTGAATCCCTGATTCCTCCATCTTCCGCTCTGTATCCAGAGTTGAAAGTGGTCTGAAAATCCTGGGAGGAACAGCTTTTCCCAGCCAGCCCCAGTGACCCCCTGGTGACTGTGCAACCACTTACTGTGTGCAGCACAAGGTCCTTGGGCATGAGGAATAGAGCCCCCAGATGTCACAGGAGCAAGAGGAATGATGAACTACCATGCAATAAATGTGTAGTGTTTAATATGTACTTGGCTCGACTAAGTGTTCACATGGTAGTGGCCATTATTATCTTAATACTACTTTAATACAGTGCTCTATAGGGTGAACACCTGGGACAAGGCCTGGACTGGGAAGATAGTAGTCCATGCGTTGTAGCTATCGTTTGCTATGGATTCTTCATCCCTGATCCTGCATCCCAGATAGACCTAGGCTGCCTTCAGTAGCCATGAAACTCCAGTTGAGTCTCATCCTTGACAGTTGTGATTTTCTACAAAGTCATTACCAATAGCAAATGAGCTAACATTGAATTACTGTTCCTAAGGGAGCGGAGTGAGGTTCCAGTAAGCCTCTGGTCACAGCAGTTTGGTCACCTGATCAGGACATAACTTTGTCGTTGGTGTGTTTCTAGCCAAGCAACTTATTTAGTATGTTAGTTAATATTGAACTCATGGCCAATAGTGTTGTAACGCATGCTTGGATGAAATTTACCTAACATATGTTTTCTCTGTAAGGCACATTACGACCTTCTTGCACTTCGGAATACAAGGGACGTTTAGGAACACTTTGGCACTATGCTTGGGGCCATCTTAAACAGTGACATCAACAAAACCCCCCCACAAAAACAAAAACATGGCACCACGTGTGGCAGAAAAGACACTCGTTTACAGTAGGAGCTAAAACAGGCAGAGCACTTTGGCTGACTGGACTTCAGTGGGGAACGCGCTCATCAGGTGACTCAAATTTTTCACTACTTGTGCCTGCAAACGACCATGAAGACACTATAGGTATTGATTTGGGGGGTTACAAATAAAGTTTAGTGAGTGTGCAAATTTATAAATATGGATTCTGCAAATAATGAAGAGTGATTGCATATGGTAGATAAACCAAACTTTCTGGTCCAGCCAATCTGTGGGGGTAACTCAGTTGGAGGGTAGCAAATGGTACCTCTGAGCTACAGAAAATACACAGAACAGGGAGGTCCCCAAAAGGCTCCTAGGGCCAGCTGCTGGCCCAGCCCCAAGCAGAAGGGACCTGGTGAGCCTTGTCTATAGTGATCTTGATGGGTTTTCCACACACAGCACTTCAGCTGTTTATGGCAATGTGTTTATGTGGGTGGGAGGGATGGATTCATTTTTACCCTTTGGACATATTTTGAATCCATAAACAAGAAGAAACTTATCTTTACAGGCTTTTCGCTTTGTGTGGCTCCTGTGACTCCAGCCCCCAAAGGTTCCGTGGGGCACTGGCAGCGATGGCACAGCATTCCAATGGCTGTGGATCCAGCTAGGAGCCTGAGCATCTGTGTAGAGGAGAAAGAAAGACAGCAGGGGTGGTGGGATTCTCCCAGTAGGGTCCGGTCAGGCTTGGGCCCAAGCCAGAAAGAGATGCAGGGCGGGAGGAGGCTGAGAAGGAGCAACACAGCCTCCTCCACCGCCCTCAGTCTCGCAGGCCTCTTGGCAACCCATGAGTCCTCTGTGTGCTGAGAGTGGGATCATGGAGGGCCCCTGGGTTCCAGCCACCTCAGGTTCCAGGTGGCAGGTGAGGTCCAAAGAGGGGAGGTTTTATACCCATCAGTGCCCAGCAGAGCAGGGGTTGGCTCACTGCAGCTCAGCGCTGCGTCACTGCAATGGCCTTGTGCAGAGGCACGAAGGTGGGAAGGATTTGTTCCCTTCCTTGGTTAGCAACTGCCATCACTCCTGTGAACAGATTCTGAACTTGGACTGTGGAGTCGAAATGCCCAGGTTAGAATCTTGGCTTGGTCATTTACGGGCTGTGTGGCCATGTAACTTCCCTTCTCTGTGTCTCAACTTGTTTAAGACATGAATAATCATACCTATTACTCGAGGTTTTACTAAATATTACAGTCAATACTTGAAAAATATTTTGAATGTTATCCAGCATAAAATAAGAGCTATTTATTAACAAAATTTATAAATTTGTAATCTGGGACAAGTTGCCCTTGTTAAGTCTCAGTTTTGTCATATAAAACTGGGACAGTTAATGACACCTACCACAAGGAGTTGTGATGCTGCAGTGTGGCGAATCTGAGTTGAACTTTAAAACGTTAAAAGTCTGACTGCAAATTCAGTTGTTATTGTCATTAATTACACCCTTCTTTCCATTCAGTCTCCACCCTGAGTTCAGAGGAGGTGCAGGGAACCCTAGAAAGGATAGGCCAGGAGGCAGGGAAATGAGTAGACTGTTGAGGTCCCATTCTGATGAGGTGAGAGGTGACTTTTGGGTCTTTACTTGACAAAGACCCAAGACAGCCAGTGGCAGGTCCTTAGGAATGAGTGGGGAGCTGTTCACTGTTCTCAACCCTTCCATAGGGAGCCTGCTTCCCCTCCTGCAGGGGACTTGGAGCCTGAGCTGCTTCCAGTGGCTCCTTCTCGGGCCTCCCTTCCAGGCATCTGGGCAGATATTTGGCTATGGGCACTGCCAAGCAGTGGGAATGCCTTTCAGAAGTAACGTGTGTATGCAGAAAATTCCTTCCTCGGGTTCCTTGAGAAGGCTTGGGATAGACTTCACAGGAAGCGTCAGCACAATTTTCTAATCAAGTTGAAGTCCATGGCCCGTAGTTAAAAACAATAAGTGAAATGCAATTCGATCCAGCACTTTGCCTGAGCCTCCATTTCTGGAAGTGGGTGTGGGTGAGAAGCGGGTCTTTCTGAGGGAAGAACTTGACCCCCGACCCAGGCCATTTTAGCCCCCAGCCCCACCATCAGCTTGCAGGGGTGGGACTCTAGGACTTTATTTTAGGTAATCATTGCAAATCCTGATTTTGATCTGTTGGGTCAAAGTCCACACTTCTCTGTAAATCAATGCACACTATTAAGCTGACTTTGTTTTTTCTCCTTCCAGCGCCTTCTACCTACTATGCTTAGAGTTTAGTCTTGGAGATCATTGTTTAATCAATATTAAACCATTCACATAGTTTAAGTGTTTACTTATGTGCTTTGAATCATTGCTTGCAGTAAGAACAAGTGATGCCCCTAATCTGCCTTCACTACACTCCCCAATACCCTAATTATGTAATTTAGAAAAGAACATTTCCTGACAGCAGTTTCTCAGTGCACAGCAACAAATGCCGACTGGGGACGAGCCTAAACAACCTCGTAATAGCTAGCACATGGAGCTCGCTGACTTGGTCCAGGCAGCCCTGGCTTGGGGCGGGCACCCGTCCGTTTGGGTTAAGGGTTTCAAATGATGGCATATTAGTGCCAGTAGAAGTAATTCCACATGAAAGGAGCTGAAGCTAATAGCCCATCTCCAGTCTCTCTTAGTTTGCAGAATAGGCACTCACTGCAAATTGTTACCGACCCAGACAGTCCAGAATAGATATCTCACCCAGCCTGTGAAATTGACGCAGCTGAAGATGTGTCCTAGAGGCCAAGGTTTAGACCAATCGACTCCTTGTGGCCTTGCCAAATCCCGTATCTCTGGTCTGGAGGTTGGTCCTGCACATCCCCAGTATTTTCTTGTTGGTGCTGGGGGGAATTGAAAACCAAAGCAAAGTATATACTTAAGGGACTGCTGGGTGTCTGGTTGGCAGAATCCATGGGTTCAGGGATATCTGCATTTATATACCTTCTACTCCTGCAGCTGTTTTGGGCAGAAGGGACCCTAAATGCCTTTTTCCTCACTAGCCTGCCAGTGTAGGGGACCAAGGATCTCAAGCCCACTGTGGCTATGTGCAGAGCTTGGCTTGGCCTTCTCTGATTGAACGAAGCCTAAATGCTCCCCAAGCCAGTGGCTTCCATGCAGGGATGGAGGATGACCTTCTCTGCTTTCCCTCCCCCCATGGAGACCTCAGTCTGACAAATATTCTGTTGCTGTAGAAACCTGGGGGCTAGTCTTGGGGGCTCACCTGTCTCAGATGGGTGGTATTTGGGCCACCCTTCAACAGCCCCTCTTAATGGGCAGAATCTGGGAGCTGTGGGCCTCTGTTTGCACACAGTCATCCAGCTGCCTGGGGCCTGAGCTCTTGAAGGTCCCAGAGGAAGGATAGGGGACAAATGAGGAGCAAACTGAGCTGCATAAATTTTAATTTGGCTGTGAATCTCAAACCAGTGCGTTAGCCTTTCTAGAAGCGCCAGTTGCTATGGTGATAGAAGCGGTGCCAATTTCAAGAGTTGTTTTTGTGGTTAGAGTGCCTGTCTTAGACAAAGAGAGTGAGGCCAACCCAACAGCCCCAGTCCTTATTCCCTTCCAAGGACTGGATATTGTCAAGCCTTGGCCTCAGGAGGAGGGTGACCATCTATCAGAGTGGCTATTTTGCCTTACTTTTATTCTAGGGCTCCAACATCTTGGCTGGGAAGGAATGGTCATCTGGCATCCCAAGAGAGAACCCACAGGTGGGCCTACCCATGGAGAAAAGGCTGCTCAGTTACGGCAGAAATAGGAATTTGAAAATTTCTCTGTCTTTGGGACAAGTTCACGATAAAGTGTTCTTTATGGAGACTCCTGCCACCCGGATCCTGGCTATGGGCCCACAAGGGTCTGCTCCTTCAGGCCACATTTTGATTTGGGCCTCAAATGTTAGCCCTCCTTCACACTCCCAAAATTTCCTAAGTGACGAAATGGAGGCCTTTTCTGTAGCCGGGGTGCTTGTGTAGCTCGTTAACTCTCAAAGTGTTTTACAAATATTTATCCACCTTAGGTCATTTGCAAACCTAACCCCTGTCATCCCACCTCAAGTTTGTCCCCTTCAGCTTGGTTGCCCAAAATGAAGTCAGAAGCCTTGGACTGGGAATTCCACATTGGTGGATTGTGAAAAGCTGTCCCACATGGTTTGTTTATTTCTCTAGTCTGCCCTTCTTAAAGTTTCAGAGTGTGTCAGGGCCGCCCAGTCCAGACATGCAAAGCCCTTTGCCCTCCCTGCTAGAGGTGAGAGTATTTTATTTATGAATTCATTTTAAATCACTTTTCAGATCCCTTTTAATCAAATTAAGACTCTTTCTCCAGGATTATGTCAAAGCATTAGAATAAAGAGGGCATTAGTAGGAGCA
>RJWT010021401.1:0-17588 GCA_004365215.1 Cuniculus paca | reverse complement strand
TGCTCAGCACTGGGGTTTAAGCAGACTTTCAAGACTTTTATCGGTAAATGGATGCAACTCAATAAATCAGACCAATATATGTAAACATCGTATTGTCTCCCTAGTGTGAGAAGCTGAAAGAGTAAATAAGATCCAAAATGTACAATAGATACTTGAAATGAGAAAAAAGCATTCAAAGAAAAAAAAAAAGAAAAAGAAAAAGAAACTGGGATGAGGGAAAGGAGAAAAGAGGGACGGGAAAAGTATATATATATTACATATATACAATAGTTACGATAATTATACTACTAATTTCTCTTAGTTCACTGAAAGAAAAAAATATTGTTTGGACAATTTAAGGCCTATGTCTTATACTCTAAGTAACTAAAGATAACAATACACAATGTACTAAGCATTGTTATTCTCTAATTATCTTGTTTTGAAATTTTGAGGTTTTTTTTTTCTCTTTAAAATAAAATTTAAAAAACATTAAAGCTATGGACGTAGCTCAGTGTGAAAGCACAGATTAAATTCTCAGTACTGCAAGGAAGAAGGAGGAAGAGTTCAGAGAGGAAGAGAAGGAAGGGAGAGAAAGCCACAGAGACAGTGAGAGAGACAAAGAGAGGGAGAAAGAGAGAGCAGTTCAGGTTTGCAAGTCACTGTATATGCATACACAAACTGTACGTGCATACATTATTTTTAGGAGAGAGCACTTATAGTTCTCTATGGATTCCCAAAGGATCCTGAGACCCGTCCAAAAGTCACACTTACTCATTGCCATCAGGATTCCTGTCTTTAACTTCTTTCACTGTCTTGCTCATGCCACATACTACATTGGCCTCATCTGTCTAAAGCCCAGTATTCATGTCTTATTCCATATTCCAAAACCTTTATGTCTCCCCTCACCTGTGGGATGATGAGTGCAATGCTTTTGTTGTCCTAATTCTACTTCTTATCCTTTCCCTCCATACCTGTAACTCTCAATTTAACTACTGGGATTTCCCCAGCATCACCTGTCTGTGGCATCTTTCCTTCCCCTCTCCTCTGTTCCTTGCATTCTGACCTTCCAAAACCTTGGAAAGTCAAATTTTCCTGTTCAGCTTTTCTCCCATCAACCAACAGCATCACTCTTCTCCACACAATTGTACCATCGACATAAGCTTTGTTGCCTCATCATATCATAAACTCCTTGCAATGTTACTTATTTCATATAATGAACCATTCAAGTGTGTGATGTGCCATCCAAACTGAATTGGGGATTTGTTGAAGATGAAGTTCCATTCATTCATTCACTTGGTGATCAGATGTTATTTAGGCAGTGTTGTACTGGTAGTGGGGCTCTGGGCCTTGTGCTGGGTCTGGGATTCATCACTTCTGGGCCGGTCGTACACATTGCGAACATGCTCAACGAACACCGAATGAATGAGTGAATTTGGGTCAAGCCACTTATTAGTGTTTGAGGACCTCTGAAATGGTCTGGGTTTCTCTAGATTTCTGGGACCAAGGCAGAACACACAGGCATGGCCGTTCTTGAATGTGACCTTCTGGAGGGGCTCATTAGTCCCAAGCAACAATTTTTCCCACATCCAGGAGAGCATGCCTTTTGCCGAGTGCACCATCTGCAGTGGCTCCCAGCTTTGCTGGCCCAAACATGCAAGGTACCTTATCTTTTCCTTTCCTTGGGGACTATTGACTGAGGGCAAGATCAGTGTTCACCCTTTCATCTGAGCTCATAACCCACTGTGGGTAAAGGAAAAGAAAACACACCAGTTCTTTTTTCCCTCAAACTTTCTTACATTCTTGCACCTCAGAGCAGCTTCTAGGCTAACCTTCCTGACAGTGTTCCTTCCTCTGGAGACGGTGTAGGAGGGGCTACATCTGTGGAGGTGGTGGGGGAACTCTCACACCTTCAGGAGGGCCCAGGAACCAGTGAGTGTGCATGCGGCTCTGAGAGTTGCTTTGGAAGCCCCCGAGCTGCTTGTTTTGGCTGTTTCCATGGCCAACAGAGCGCCTGCCAGAAGAGCTGAGCTCTTAGAGGGAGAGGCCAGGCCTTAGCGTGGTTTCCTCGGCCCTGTCTCTTGGTTTGGGATGGATTCTGCTGCTGTGCTCCCTTCAAAGAAGAAGTAACAGAAGCCCCTGGGGTTGACGGGCCGGCAGCAGCCCAAGCTCTGTGAACCACATCCTGGAGGCTTCCGGCCTGGCTCCATCACCCAGGCCTTGTTTCTCCTCTTTGCTGCAAACCAGCACATTGCCTCCGCCCAGTGAGGCCCCTGAAGCCTGTGTTATTCCTTCCCACCTCCTGCTCTTCCTGTGCCAGTAACAACAAGAGGGGGAAGCGGCTTCGGTGCTGGACCTCCCTCAAGGCGGTTCTCTGCTGGAGAAAGGAGATGCTGTACCTTTCACGTGTGTGAGGCAGTGCATTTCCATTAGGCATTGTTACTCAAATTTTTGCAGGAGAAACCTCCTGTAGAAGTTCTGAGCAACTGTCTTTAAAATAATATATTTTACCGGGCGTGGTGGCACGCTCCTGTAATCCCAGCACTTGGGAGGCTGAGGCACGAGGATTCTTGGAAGTTCAAGACCAGCCTGGGCTACAAAGTGAGCCCAAAGGGAGCCTGAACTGTACAGTGAGACCCTGTCTAAAAAAAAAAAAAAAGTGTATGTTTAACCCTCACTCCTGCACCGGGACCACTGACTACATTTTTCAATGGAATGGGTCAAAAGTCAGCTTTTGTTCATTATAAAATGATGCAGTATGAGTATATGCTTGGCCAATATTTTTTTTAAATTATAGGAAAATGCATACAAAATTTACCATGTTAGGCCTTTGAAATGAACAATTTCGTGGCATTTAGTACATTCACAATGTTGTGCAACTATGATCACTCTCCACTTCTTATTTTCGTGAAAGAAATCCCATCCCTGTTAATCAATGACATCTAGTCTCCCTTCTCCTCAACCTCTGGCAACCATTAGCTAGCTTTCCATCTCTATGGAGTTTGCTATTCTGGATGCTTCATACAAACTGAATTATTCACTATGTGGACTTTTGTGATTGGCTTCTTTTACTTAATGTAATGTTTTCAAGGTTTATCTATATTGTAGCATGTTTTAATACTTCATTTCTTTTATTTGCATTTTTTTGGTATATGTTTGCAGTACATAATGTTTACATTCTTTGTGGAGAGTTGGTACATGTACACAATACATTTAAATTACTCTTTTCATTCCCTTTTCCTTCCCCCACTCACCCATCTCTTGATCCTTTTTTTTAGACATGTTTGCAATAAACTGAAACTAGAAATTTCATTTGACAAGCTATTTCCTTTCTAGATACTTTCCTCTAAGAGTTGTTATATAAGAGTCATTATATTATAATTGGGAAGGGGAAGGTATCCCCTATATTACAGTGGTACCTGCATGCCTGTCTTCATAGCAGCACAATTTGTAATAGGTAAATCTTGGAAGTGGCCTGTATGTCCATTAATAGATGACTGGATAAAGAAGAAAACTTCTTCACTTTTCACTCATTCCCAAAGCAGAAAGTATGTGCCCTTTACTGCACCAGCCAAATTAGTTCATGATAAACTGCATGACTATGACCCACATGGCCCCTGTGGAGTCAGCTAGGACTGAAATTAGCCAAGAAAGCAAAATCCCAGCTTTCCTTACAGTATGACCCAGAAATTCCACTTCTGAGTATATTGTGTACCCAAGGAATTGAAAGTGGGGACTCCAACACATACCTGTATGCTAATGTTCACACCAACACTATTCATGAAGGTGGAAATAACCCATATGTTCATGAGACGAACAGATACACAATATGTGGTACATACAAACAATGGAATATTATTCAGCCTTAGAAAGGAAGGAAACTCTGGCACACGCTACAATATGGAAGAACCTAGAAAACATCATGCTAAATGAAAAGCCAGACACAACTGACAGATATGTTTAGATTCTACTTCTGTGAAACATCCAGAGTAGACATGTTCTTAGAGACAAAAAGTAGATTAGTATTTACCAGGGACTGAACGCAGGGAGGAATGGAGAGATACGTTTTAATGGGATAAGCCCCATTTCTATTCAGGGTGAGGAAAGAAGTTTGGAATTAGACGGTGGTGATGGCTGCGCAAGACTGTAAATACACTTAACTGCACACTCAAAAATGGTTAAAATGTAAATTTTATGCTATATATATTTGACTAAGATAAAAAGAATTCTCAGCTTTCCTTCCCAATCACTACAGGAAAGTACAGAGGGCTTAAGTCTTACATCTCCTTTAATAGGGTATATTAGGAGCTCCCTGCTGTCTAGCCCATAATCTGTTTAACCTCCCATTTCTCTGTCCCAGCTGCTGTGGTCCACCGAGAGGTCAGTTTCTGATGGCCTCTGAATGGCCGCAGGCAGAGCATAGCCCAGCCTGGGAGGCAGCTGCCCTTCCCAGCAAGTCTCAGACAGCAGATGTGTTCCAGGGCACAGCGTCCTGGCAGGTTGTCCTGGGAGGCCATCTAAAGGCTCATTTCACTGCCTGAGATCCTTCGAGGCAACTTTGCCTGTGTCTTTTTCAGGCTCTGCAGAATCTTGAACAAGAAAGTAAGGGAGCGTGGATGCTGTTTGACTTCTGATGGGAAGTACATCACGATAAAGCCCTCGCAAGTCAGCGCTATCATAAATCAAAAGTCACAAATCGTTTAATACATCTAACCTACCAAACATCGCAGCTTAATCAGGCCTACCTCAAATATGCAAACACCTACATTAACCTACAGTTGGGCAAAATCATCTAACACAAAGCCTATTTTGTACAAAAGTGTGCAATACCTCCTGTACTTGTTGAACACCGTACTAACAGTCAAAGTCACAACGATTACATAGGTATATATTTGCTCCATCATAAAGCCCAAGCATTGTAAGTTGGAATAAAAACTGGAAACTTTCTGTAATGAACAAATACCTAAGTCTGGCCTTAACCTAGCAGGTGTGTTTGTGGAGACTCTACAGACCTGGTGCCATGAGGTGCTGCTAAATGTCAGAGAGGAGGGTAGAACCTGGGAGAAGACGTGTCTCACAAAGCCTGTCAGGGAGTGTGGCTTTTCTTAAGTACAGTTACTATTCAAAGCACAAGGCTACTAGTCTTCAATCCACTCCAGTTTATCTGCATACTAAATCAATTTTGCATGCAAAAGGCATCCGTCACATAAACTAAAAGCTGCACGGTTCTCCAAAGCCTCATGCACTCCAGGCTATTTGGGAAAACCTTAGCACTAGCTTTTCTCTCCTGTATATCAATTTATAGATATTTTATTTTTATTATTAATTTATCGAGCACATATGGAAATTTATTGTGTACCAGGCATGTTACAATCTTTTTACAAATATCACCTCACTGCATTCTCCCAATAACCATAGGGTTCTGTTATCATTACTTCACAGTTGACACAACTGGTGACCCAGCCATTCCAAAGATGAGTGTCCACACCCTGAGGACATTTCTTAAGGCAGCAGGGAGGAGACTAAGCACCAACCCCTTTCATGAAGAGGCTCAGCATCTCATTTTTCTGTTCCTTTGTTTGCACAAGGCCAGGGCAGCTCCCCAGAGGACAGGAAGAGCAGGTGGATGGCTGTCCAGCAGTCTTGGGATTTCTCCTCTGCTCGTATCACCTTGTCTCCCTGTGAAACTGAGGGAAAAGGGAAGGGACAAGTTCTCTTCCCATCTGCCTAAGAGGACTGCAGCCAGGAATAAATGACAGAAGGGCGATTTCTGAACAACAGTAGCGGTGATAACCACGGTGTCCATTCATTCTCAAAAGCTGAGACTGGAATTCCTGTGTTTGGGCGCTACTTAAGGAAACAGCTAAAGTGGCCCTGTTTACATCTGAATTAGGTCTGTGGATTGTCCCAGTGTCTGAATTCTGGTTTTGAAAGAGTACTATAGTGAACATTTAGTAAAATGTTGCCATTAGTGGAACTTGAGCTGGGGGAGAGGGGACGGGGCCTTTCTGCAACTGCTTTTGAATCTGTCATTATTTGGAAATAAAAGATTTTTTTTTTAATTTCATAGTTTCAGAAGCCGGGGAGGGGTCACTGCTTCTCTAGCCACACTGTGAGCTGGCCCGTGCTGCGTTAAGGAGCCTGTGAAGGTTGACGCCGCTGTGGAGGAGAGCATGGCCAGACTCGGGCTGACCCCGCTCTTCCTGAGGCTGATGATTCCCCACCCTTGGCCCCTAGTTCCTCCTTTTCCCTAGGCTGGGCTTTCTCTTCTCTGCTCTAGATCTCAGACATTTCAAGCTACCCCCTTAGAAGCCTGATAAATCTCAGGCACACCCAGCCCTCTCTCCAACCCTTAGCCACCTGGACCTCGGTCAGCCTCCCCTGAATCTGCCCTGTCATCCCACTGTCATCCCACTTTCACATAGGTAATCTCATTCTGTCTCCCCATGTCGAGGAAGGGATTCACTGGGGATGCAGGGTATCTGTGGGGGCGGGGAAGGGCACTTGGTCACATCATCTGGAAGTGAAACTCAGGCCACTGGCACATACCCCCTCGTCCTTCTTCACAGTGGGGTGGCGGAGTGCAGAGCCTATCCTCTCTGCAGGCCTCTCTGTCTCTGGAAGTCTGTGCATCCTTCCTCCCCCATGCCCTGGATCCGAATTTATTTCTTTTCCCCAGTCCCAGCATTTGGAGTCTGGCCTCTCCAAAGGAGCTGCAAATGCTATGTGAGACGATGACACCAAGAACTGAATTCCTAGCCCTTGTGTGCTGTGGTTCAGCTGCAGAGCAGACGCTTCTCCACATGGCTTTGATTTGACTGGAAGGCCTTGGGGTTTATGGCTGATTTGTCACGTGGAGGCCCAGAAGATCATCCCAGAAATTCCAAAGTGGGGGGCCAGGAATTAAGAGGCACTGTTTCCTCACCCCTCTGGGACAGCATATGCCATCTCTCCACTGTGCTCAGGTTTGACTTCAGGGTAGAGGGTCTGCTGTCATTTTGGAAAACAGACCTGACTTCTTGAATTTCCCCCATGTCCTTTCTGTTGCCCATGGGGTCCTCAGGGTAACTCAGCTGGCAGCAGGTGTGGGTCCCCTACCAGCTGTACCTTTCCTCTCTGCTTTAAGCTGCTTGTCTGTCCCTCCCCTCAGTTCTTTGATCAGGAGATAATGTAGCTCCTTCTTTCTTTTTACTCTCAGCCTCCTCACTTTTGTAATTTTTTTTCCCTCACTGATGGCCAGCTGCTCTTCAGAGGCTCTGTCTGGATTTGGGCTGCATCGGGGCTGATTGGGTCTCAGGCAGCATGGCTGTATTGGGCTGGCATTTTTCTTTACTCCTAAAGGGCTCTGTAAGCTCTCTGAGTACAGGGATGGGCAAAAGTCCCTGATAGACCATGCCACGTCTGCTGACATTCTCTGGCCAGTCACCACAGGCCTGGTCCTCATGTTCCCAATCAGTCCTGAAGGGCACAGTTTTCTGGAGGACTTGGCCATGTCTGTGCTGGGTGGAGGTGGATTGGGCAGTTCCAAAAACACAGCCCTGGGAAGACGAAGGGGAGGAAAGGCCTTGTTCAGCCAGCCCAACTCCACTTAGAGCTGGTGAGAGAGGACCAAGACCACATGTCGTCTCTGTTGAGCCAGTTGGAGGGGACCTCACAGATGAACGGGTATCCTTCTTGCTAAAACCTTTGTCTGATGTCACATTCTAGAGTGGTGCACTGTTCAGTGACACCAACCGGTGCTTACATAGAACTGATGTACCAGCCCCATTCTGTCTGCTTCTTAAGTAAGAGTTCATTTAATCCTCACAACGACCCCATGCACAAATGTGGAAATGGGGACACAAAGGGGTGAAAACTGAAACTTAATCACTAAGCAATTTGAACCCATGCCATCTGGCTCCAGGGTCCTCTCTTTCAACCACTATGCAAGGGGTTAATTATTTAATAATAAAATCTTTGTTAAGCCCCTGTTAAATGCATTGTGGTTTGAAATATAACATCTGGTTTCACTCTCACACTTTTCTGGGAGCAGGTATTTTTACACCCATTTTATGGATGTAGAAACTGAGGCTCAGACCAAGCTGGGACTGGGAGGAACCAATCAGTGAGCCAACTAGCCAGCCTTTCAGGTAAGTCACGCAGACCAAGCGGGGCCTGGGGAGAGAAAGAAAAGTCAGAGAGCAACTCCTGAGAATCGGCCATGCTGGGACTAGGAGGAGCTGATCAATGAGCCAACTAGGCAGCCTTTCTGGTAAGCTGTGCAGACCACGTGGGGCCCAGAAAGAGAAAAGTCAGCGCCTCTGTGAGCCTACTGGTACGCAGGCTGAGAATCACCAAATTCCCTCACCCCTTAAGCCACAAGCTGGTTTGGAGGTCAGCCTGAACTGATAGCAACTGAGGTACGAAAAGCAACTGAAGTATTATATTGTTTCGTTGAATTTACAGGCATGGGGCCAGCAGTCTGAGCATCTATAGGGAGGATAATAGTATGCAATATGGAAAATATGGGGAATTTTTTCTGTCTTGTTTTTGAAGTGTAATATTGTTCTCACTGTTTTGTTTTGTTCTTATTAATTTTTTTTTGCTTTATTCAATATTCTGTTTTGATTGATTTTATTCTGTTTTGTTTTGGTCTGATTTCACTATATCTGATGGAATGGACAACTACTGTGAAGATAGTAACATATACTATAGTAGTCATTGTTGTCTTAATTACTCTGCTTTGATGTTTTGTACCATTTTCACTGCTGTGTTTTGATTGGATTTATTCTGTTTTGTTTTGTTGGGTTTTACTATCTTTAAAATAAAAAAATAAATGAAATAGAAACTGAGGCTCAGAGAGGTTGGCCTGTGGAAGTGTGGGTTTGGGCTCAGGATTCTTTGTTTTTACTTCTCGATCCTTAATTCAGGGTTACCCAGGTAAAAGAAAGGCAGGGAGAGTCAGGCACTGGGGGAGGCTGTGGGACACAGTTGGGTAAGGGAGTCACTCCTTCCCAGCATACTTTACTATCAGTAGAGGCCACACACACAGGGCTCTGTCCACACCGGTCAAGGCGGCCTCTGGACAGCTGTGTTCCACTCTTCCACTCTTGCTGAGTGTCTCCTCCTGATCATTCTGACTTATCTGGAACTGGATGTCCCCTACATCCCACCTCCATTATCCTCCATCCCCAGGAAATCAGTGCCTCTCCAGCTGAACCTCCTGTCAACCTCCCATTCTCTCCACTAGTGCTTGAAATCTTGGGGACTTCTTTCACTCCCTTTTTATCAGCCTTCAACCCCAGTCATTGCCGAAGTCAGAAGAAAGCAGAGTCCTGTGGGATGGACCACTGGGGAAAATCCTGGCACGGCCAAGTGTGGCCTTGAATCCCTGGGTCTTTTCTCTGAAATTCATAATATTATCTGATAAACAGAAATTCACACACCAGTTTTGAGAGGGCCTCCTCTCGCTCTTCTTTCTGTCTCTCTCTGCAACTATTATGGGCTTCGAGGATTCCACCTTTTGTGGGACTGTTAAAAAAATTGAATCCGAGCTGGGCGTGGTGGCTCGTGCCTGTAATCCCAGCACTCGGGAGGCTGAGACAGGCGGATGGTTGTGAGTTTGAGACCAGCCTGGGCTACAAAGTGAGCTCAAGGCCAGCCTGAACAGCATAGTGAGACCCTGTCTCAAAAACACCAGGGCTGGGGATCTAGCTCAGCGGTCTAAGCGCCTGCCCGGCAAGTGCAAAGTCGTGAGTTCAGTCCCCAGTACCGCAAAAAAAAAAAAAAATTGAATCCGGAGGCCATTAGCCTGAGATTGCAAATGGAAGCCCAGTGGAAACAGTAAAATGACACCGAAGCTTCTCTGATCAGATGCTGCCAGCTAGCCTCCACCCAGGGATTTCCAGGGGACCAAGGACCCATACCTGGCAAATGTGTCGCTGGACCCAGTAATGTCCTGTCTCCAAATCCACACTCAGCACTTGCTGCTTGGGGCCCAAGCTCTCTGGGCCGTCTTTGGCTTTGACTGCTGCCCAATTGGTTAATCTGTTAATGCTCAAATAACTGCTGCTAAAGAGTTCTTTTAACAAGACCTTGCAGGAGGGAAGCAATCCCAGCCCTGCATCAGGGAGCAGTAGCCAGACCTGATCTGCGGCTTTCCCTGGATGTCCACAGCCTGGCTGTGTGTCCAGCTCCACTGGTCTCAAGCCTGGGAAGAAGGCTGGGGTGGAAGGGTGGGACAGGGACCCCAGGAGGGGAGGCAGCTTGTGCAGCAGTGCTTTGTTGTCAGTTAGGACTGACAGCTAGAGATATGTGTATGTCACATCAGCACAGGTTTTCACAAGTTATGACAACTCAGAACAGCGGGCCCAGTGGATGTGGCAGGGCCCGCAGATCTCTAGGACCAATCAGAAGGTTTGCTGGCTGATCCCTGCAAGCTCGCCAGCTTGAGTACTGCTCAGATTTGGACAACATGTGAGATCTTGTATTACCCTCCAGCCCTAAGCGAGTGAAAGAGTTGGTTTCACAATGACTGGGTGAGAGTTTAAACTAGAAACTGAAAGGAGGTCTCCTGCAATGACTGCCAGACTTTACGCTAAGGAAGTTTTGATGCAGACTTGCTTTTGGTGTGCATTAATAGGCTTTGGTTCAAATTTACTTTGTTGGCCGAAAACATCCAGGATTTCCAAGTTTGAATTCTAGTTCTGCTTTCATTCTATTATTCAACGGCTGTAGATGAACATCTTTAAACTCCTCATATCCCAGATTCCACGTGACTCAGTCACACAGCACACACCTCCTTCTCCTTCATTTTATTTACTTGTTAATGTTTGTAGTGCTCAGGATGGAACCAGGGCCTCACTCAGGCTAAGATGTGCTCTAAACTCCCAGGCCCCTTCCTCCTTTTTCACTTGGATGACAGCATATTATACTTGCACTTGATTTATTTCCAATATGATTTCCCTCATCCTTTTTAGTGGCTCACATGACCCATAATAACGGACTCAACAAGTCCCCAGTGATAGACTAACCAGCCCTAAATGGACATTTAGGTTGTCTCCATCCTTCGAGTTTTGCTAATCAGGAATGTGAAATATAGGATCCCACAGAGTTTAAAGTGGGTCATTCTTTTTCCCTTCACAAGGAAAGTTGAGCACTACTTTATGTTTAAGTAACGTCGTCGTCGGTGTGTCACTCTTTGTGCGTTTGGTGGAGAAGCGTTGCTCTCAGCATTTTGGGTCTCCCTGTTAAGGAAATGCCCTTGGGATAGTCCTTATTTCCTCACCACTGATGCTGTTTATAGTCAGTGCACATTTAATGAAGGCTTACAGTGAGGTTGGAAGAACCCCGTGAGTTAGAAGACAGGGTAGAGGAGCGGGGAAGGGCAGCCCTTCTCAGGATCTCACAGTTAGCAGTCTGTCTTCCATAAAAAAGCTATTTCCAACAGTCAAAGCATCTCTCACGTGCCCTAACATAATATTAACAAAAATAGTGCCTAGATTTTTTGAGGATCTATCACATGCCAGTGCTACGGTTTGGTTTAGTTGCTGTTTGTCTGCCAAGGGTTCTTGGTCGGGGGCTGTCTTCGGTGCAGTGCGGTTGGGACAGCAGAGAATTTAAGAGCTGGGACCTAACAGGGTGAGTGGTGGTTAGGTGACAAGGGATTAGTGGGAGGACCCTAGTTAGTGCCCATAAGAGTGAGTTGTTACAAACTGGACACAGCGGCAAAGCCCTAGCATTCTGGGAGACTGAGGAAGGAGGATCACAAGTTTGGGCCCAGCCTGGGCAACTTAGCAACTTAGTGAGACCTTGTCTCAAAATAGAAAATAAAAAAGAGGTGGGGATGGAGCTCAGTGTGAAGGCCCTGGGTTCATTCTCCAGTACTTAAAAAAGTGGGTTGGCCCCAAAGTGCAGGACTATCCCTTGCCCTCTCTCTGACTTCCTATCTTGGCATGAAACCTCTTCCTTTTGTCTGTGATCCCACCATAATGCCACTCACCATATGACACAGTCAAAGGAGCCCTTGGTGGATCTGAGGAGCTGCAGTGCCATGCTCTTAGAACTCCAAAACTGTGAGCCAAATAATCTTCCTTTCTTTTCTGTTGTTTTTTGTTTGTTTTGCAGTGCTGAGTATCAAAACCAGCCCTCATGCATATTAGGTAAACACTCTACACTGAGCTACATCTCTGGCCCCTCTTTTCTCTGTACATTAGCAGCTTCTAGTCTTTTTGTTAGAGCAATGGAAAATGGACTAACACAGTCAGGCAGTATGGTAATCAGGTTAAATGTTTTATTTCCTTTGATTGGTACAACATCCTGTGAAGTCAGTACTATATTGCTCCTGTTTTTCAGATGAGAAAAACCAAGACACAGAGAGTCCAGGTTCACTCAGCAGCAGTCAGGATTTGGACCAAGGCCATAACCTTTGTGATGCACAGACCCCCAAGTGAGTATGCAAGTGCTTCTCAGGTTGGTGAGCATAAAAGGAGCCTTGACCTTGGAAAGTAGCCATTTTAAAAAACCCAGCCAGGAAAACACCCTGAGTTCTCTGCAGTCACCGTAACCCTTGCTGGTGATCTTCAAAGTCCCATGCAGTTGCTTGCATCGTAAATGCAAAATTTATCTCATTGCGTGTCATAGGAAGCCCCTTACTCAGGGCTCAGATTCACCTCCTCTCTCTCTTTGAGGCCTGTGTGTGCACAAGCAGTGTGGGCACCTGGGAGTGTGGCTCAGTTGTGAAAGTCAAGGGACACTACAAAAGGGCTGCCTCCCTCTCAGTTCTCCCAGAGACCACTCATGCTCCCTGCAATTGTCAATGCATCCTGTCCATCAGAGAACACTCCTAACTCTTCTAGGGCTCTGTCTGACTCAGCCACAGCTCTGAGGAAGACACAAGGAACTCAGGAGCCCTTGTCTATGCCTTTAGATGCATCTGGGAGACTTTCTGTTCACCCGAGCTGTAGGAGAGGTCAGTCAGTGTGAACTGCTTCTGCCTCAGGTTCTTGTGGGCTCACAGCCCAGGAGGCTAAGACCAGGTGCCTCCTATGTACCTCCAGCTCAAGTCTTTCTGCTTTGGCCCCTTCTCTCCTTGTCAGGTGTAAGTGTCACCTCACCTACGTACCTGGGGCTGGTGTCAGTCACTGGGAGGAGGACACCAGCAGTTTTCATGTCACTCTCTCCTGACACTGCTTAGCAGGCCACACCTCACTCTGCCCTATCCCTGTCCCCCTGGGATAGGTAAATGAGAGGTAAATGATCTCTGGCCAAAGGGCTGGCCTAGGCCTCCTCTGTTTCTACCAATTTGGGACAGTGCCCAGCTCCTACCCACTAGTCACATCCAGGTCCCTCTGAGCTTACTGCTGTTCCCAGCTAAGTACCAAGAAAGCAAACTTTCAAGAGCAGGCATTCAGTCTATGGTCTGTGTGTCCTGGTTGGGATGTCACCCATTGCTCTCACAGTCATTTGAGGCATGTGTATGTGTGTGCATGTGTGTATGTGTATGCATGTGCTCATATGTATGCGTACATGCATTAGTGTGTGTGCATATGCTCATATATCCTTGTCTGTGTGTGTCATATGTGTTGTACATGTGTTTATGTGGTCATAAGTATGTGTGTTGCAGAACCAGCACTGAACCAAAAGGAAGACTCTCCACACCAATGATTGGAAAGCAACTGTTTATTATGCTGATGGGCTGGTAGGAACCAGTTCCAAATCACCACCTCCCAATCATCTTTTTGGCTTAGTTTATATAGGTTTGCATGCAGCAAGTACAACAGCTTAAGAGCATGGCTAACTTTTGTCGGGTTGGGTTAGCCATTGTCTGTTACTGGATAGAAAGTCTTTGAAATATGTTAGAAAAACAGGATATATTTTTAAGTGGGAAAACACAGACATTGCAGCTGGACATGATCAGCTTGACCTAGGTCAGGCTATCTGTGAAAAATCTGCTGGGTGCAGTCAGTCAAGGCTGACCGGGTTTAGCAGTCTAGCTACATTGTGGGCAGGATGAGTATATCTTGTCTCGATATGACATCAGGCTGCTTGTTAGTTCTAAGATTTCAAAATTTCTGTCACACATGTACATGTGTGTGTCCATGCGTAGGCCTGGGCTCATATGTGTACACATGTGCATATGTGTGTATGTGTACGTGGAGAGAAAGGGAAGGTAGATGGCAATAAATTCAATAGAGGAAATCTTCCTGTAAGATATTCCCTTTTCCCTTTAGGAGGATGTGGTGGATTGACAACTGGTGGGCAACTTGTAACACCCAGCTGAACTGAATCAGCATGGTGCTGGGTGTGGAGGGCCCACCTGGGGATTGTCTCCAACAGCATAAAAAGGAGAACTGGAGAGGAAGAGATGTTGTTGTTGGTTCTCCTGTTGCTGTTGGTTCTCCGGGAGGAGGTTGTCAAGCTCCTTCCTGATATGAACTTGGATGTTCTCATTGTCAGAGGAGTTCAGGACCTTGTTGTCACAGTTCACTTTGGGGGAGCTCTGGTCCTTACTTTGAGCATCACTTTGTGACTCCAAAGGTGAAGATGGTGCTCTGTTCAGTCTCCTGGAGAAGCTTGTCGTGCTGGCTTTCTCAATATGAACTTGACTTTTCTCATCATTGGAGGAACTTGGGACTTCGTTGTCACTGAGGATGACAGTGGTACTTTTCGGGGGAGCTGTGATCCTTACATTGAACATTACTTCCTGGCTCTAGCGCAGATCCCTCAGCTCACTGGCACAGATCCTTCACCCTGCTGGCACAGACTTTCTGGCTTCCACTGCTGACCTTTGGGCTTTCCCAATGCAGATTTGTGAAACAGACTTGCATGAGGCATTGTCATGAGCTCTAGGTCTTCAGCTGGACTCATGCAGGCATTACCAAGGGATCCAGGCTCTCAGGTGAATTCTTTGGGTCTTTAGTGTGTGGACAGATTTCCTTCACTTTTTTTTGTATTTGACTCTTTGAGTGACTATTATGAAGTAATTCTATAAATTGTGTCCTGTATTAAATTGTTTTCCTTGCAAACCCTGACTACAACAAAGGGATTGCATGGAGAAGGAGGCCAGGGTGTATTTTTTACATGGTGCATTCAATGAATAACTGAGACAGTAAACACACTGTCAGGCTGAGTTATGTGTTAGAAGATAGTTTTCTGCAAACTATGGAATCAGAGCCCAGTGAAGCCGGCTGCTGGAAGTGCAAGCAGCATTTCTGTTCTCAGTAAATTAGGTTTACAGAAGGGCCCAGCGCTGCTGGTGTTTCCCAAACTTCCAGCCCACTACCCTGGGCTGAACATAGGAGCATTTCCCCTTCTCCCCGCTGACCCATCCTCTAGGCCTCTGTGTCCTTGTGCATGCTGTCCTTCCATCTGGAATGTTCTTCCTCTTGTCTATATTTTTCCACATTACCTTTGTTTCAGGTTTCAGTTCATGTCCCCCTCTAGTACAGTCTCTCATTTCTCAGGAAAGGAACATATCTAAGTGGGGGAGGGACAGGGGCCCCATCAGACACTCAAGGACATAGAGAGTTGTAGCAGATGCCGCTGATTTTCTGCCATTTTTCTTAAGGAGGCAACAAGCCCAGCTAAAAAGCTGTATTCCCTGGCTCCCTTACAGCTAAAGAAAGCCATGTAACTGGGTCTAACTAGTAAGATGTAATCACAGACTTGGGGGAGACTTTTAGTAAAACTGCTTAAGTGGGAAGAAAGTCAAGATGCAGCAACCCTAAGATCAAAGTCCCGTACACAGGGTGGCTGGAAAGAACTGGAGGTAGCTGGGTCTCTGGCCATTCCCACTTTGAATCTTTTTTCTGGTACAGAGATTTGAGGTTTTCACAGCATGGAAGGCCTCCTCTGAGAAAAGGAATACAAAATATAAAATAAAATGACTGCAGGTTGGAAGGGGTCTTGAAGTTTTACCAGATCTCTGCCAGGTGATCTATTTCTACTCTTTTTGGAAATAGAAGTGTCAGGAACAAAGCCCAAGTAAGGCCCTAGATCTTCTCGTGGTCTGCTAGGGCCTGAGAAACATTATAAGCCCTCGCTTGGAGAGAATTCTGTCTCCTTTAAAATTCCTATATTGCACTATTTGATGAACTAACAGAGATTAGTAGTATAGTTATCTATCTTGTATATATTTACATACAAACATATATATGTATACATATATCTATCTACATATATGTATATATAATCTTTTCCCTTCTTTCTTTTCTCCTTTCCCCATCCTAGTTGTTCTTTCCTTTTAAGCACTTTCTTTCCCTTTCCCTTTCACAATATCTGTTGTACATTTTGGACCCTGTTAACTCTTTTTTTAAAAATTTATTTACTAGGGAGGCAATACAATATTTACACATGTGAGTCTGATTTATTTTGTCTGATTTTTTGATCACTTTGTATGCCTAAATCTTATAATCTGAACTACTTTCAAGATAACAATATACAATATTTTTTTAAAAAAAGAATAATACACATTCTTTACCCAACCCCCAAAAATGTTCATTTTGAAAGTTATTTGGGTATAATGAAGCTAGACTAGCCTGGTATAACCAAGAAATAAATGGGTGCTTTAAACTTTAGAGGTATTTTTAGCATTTGGAGAGATGTTTAAAGATTCAAATAATCTCTCTTGTAGTAGAGAAACGTTTATTTGAAGTCTTTTGCTTCAGATAATTCAGTAATTCATTTAATTTCATAGGAATTTACTTGTTAATGTAACTAATATTAAATTTAGTGCTAAAATGATGAGTGCATAACGTAATCCATTTGTTTTTCTAAAAGTACTTTTTACAAACTTATCTTTACATATAGACAGGAAGATAATTAAAATATATCTAATTTTGGTTATTTCTTAGTTGTAAATTCTAAGCACATTGTTCTTCATGCTTTATGCTTTCACATGTTTGTGTATTGTCTGAATTTTTATGTAGAGTATTTTTATGGAAATAGGAATTGTGTATTGTTAACAAACAATAATGGATGTATCTTACTCCCTGGCTCTCTTTTTTAATGACTGAAATTATGTTTGAGATGCTTTCTCAGGAAAAATAAATAAGACACATCTTTTTAATACTTCCAGGATAGGAGTCTGATCAGTATTTGCTGACAGATGTCGTAGTAACAGGCGACAATTAAGCTAAGAGTTTATGCAAAGAATGTCACATCTAATGAAAGAAAAAATTGAGTCGACTCCCTACAAATGTCAAAACAACAATTAAAAAATATTCGCATCAAAAAAAAATTCCTGTATTGCAGTCCTAACTCTCAGCACCTCCAAATGTGACCTTTATGGAGTTCAGGTCTTTACAGAGGCGATTAATGAAAATGAGATCATTCATGTGGGCCCTAATGTAGTGTGACTGGTCTCCTTGTAGACAGGGGAATCTTGGAGATACTGGAGATTGTCACAAAGGGAAGATGACATTGAGGAGACACAGGGAGAAGACTGTCATCTACAAGCCAAGGGGAGAGATACTTCCCTCACATTGTTCAAAAGGAACCAACCCTGCCCACAGTTGAACCCAGCCTCTGGAACTGTGAAATAATCCATTTCTACTGTTTAAGTTACCTAGTTTCTAGTACTTTGTTACAGTAGCCTGAGGAAACCCATACAGCCTCAGCCTAAGTGACTTAAT
>RJWT010021400.1:6340-17667 GCA_004365215.1 Cuniculus paca | reverse complement strand
TGTTTTTTTTTTTTTTTTCCTCACTCAGATTTGGGAAAAACACTTCTTTCTCCTCTTTCTGTTCTTTACCTATTTAGAGCATCATAACTGACTTAATGCAAGCATAGTTATTGCAGATTATTACTTAGAAGAAAGAAGAATAAATTGTGAAATCATGATAAGCCAGTTTTCATGCCAGTGTCAACTCTTGAAATGCTAAATGGCAAGTCAATTGTTTAGGATAAAAAAAATTTGGTGATCACATTTTCTGCTTCTATAAAGAACAAAATAATTAGGTGCCAACTAGTTTTTATTAAAATTTTTTTGTCTGCATGCATTCTTTAACTTCTAGGGTGAAAAATTTAACCCTTTAGGGCATTTGATGCTCTAATTTGGCTGAAATGATTGTTAGATATCCTGATAAAAATGACATGAGATATATTGAATTTTAGTGAAGTAAGTGAAGGACTCATCACCTCCCATTGACCAAATCATATGTTTTGAGAATGTGAAGATTTAGCCGAAGCTTCTCTTCAGCTTGGCATGAGGAACAAATATTGGCAGCCACCAGGGCTTTGTGCTATTTTATTTTATTTTATTTTATTTTATTTTATTTTATTTTATTTGGGTACTGGGAATCAAACACAACCTTAGCAAGTGCTATGCTGCCAAGGTATAACCCTGGCCCTGGGCCTTGTGCTCTTTTTACTGACCTTACGGCGACATGGAGTAGCAGTGGTCAGGCCGCATCTGTTGATACCAGAGAACTCAGTCAACTTTGTTCCTCTGTGTGGCCTTGAGTAAATGATCTCACTTCTCCACACCCAATAAATAATATCGCTATGGAGTAGTTTCAGACATAAAGGTACAAAGAATAGTAAAACAGCTCCTTGTATTCCAGCTTCCAAGGTTCAGTGGTCTTTGAGCTTTGCGTGCAATTTACTTCACGTCTTGCTTTTTATTTGTCAGATTAAAGAAAATTCCAGAGACCTCATGTCATTTCACATCTTTGTACTTTAGTATGCATTTCTAAAAAAGATGGAATTTTAATATATAATCATGTTGATATCATACTTAAAAATTACTATTTTTAATAGTACTTAATACCAATTTATAATCAAATTTATAAGATTTTTCCTCAAGTTAGTTTTTATCATCTTTCAAGGGGGATAATAATGCTTTTACCCTCCTTTGGCAGAAATTTTGTAGGAGGGTATTACATATCTATTTCAAATGAGAGAATATTAAGGTTCTGTTATATACTAGGATCCCTTGCCTTAAGAATTTTATAGTCTGAACAATATATAATATTTGGCACATAGAAAGTGCTTAGAAAATGGAATTGTGAGGAATGACAAGATAGTCTCCCCTGTAAGGAGCTTGTAGTACCAAACCCTTTATCATTAAACTTTAAAAAAAATGTGAAATAAAAATCACTTACAGTCCTGATCAGCACTTTAAACATTTTGTGAATTGTCTTTTCTCCGTAAAGGTCTAGAGAGACAACATCCAGTTCCTGTGAGTTGTTTTTAGCCTCCAGGTTCTGGTCTCTGAACACTGTTTCCTACTTAAAGAAATCAGAGCTCTTAGAAGTGGTTTAATTCAGGTCTGGGGCTGGAAAGAAAGAAAGCTATCAAAGAGTAATGTTCAAAGGACACAGGAACTAACCTGAAGGGACTCCCACTGGACAAAGACGGGACAATCTGAACATCAAAAAGAATGTGACACCAATCAAGTACATAAAAATCTACCACTTCGTAATGGTACTGAGTAATATACAGCTCCTTGGTCATCTCTGAAGCTAATCAGGCACCATTTTCTCAGTGAGTGAAGCCAAAAATTCCACCATTTATTAATCCTCCTGTCAATATCGTCATGTTTTAGGATAACCAAATGGTTGATGAGGAGAAAATCCTTCCTTAAATACAAATTCTGTTATAAGTGCAGAGAAATTAGAGAATTAGAAAGTCACCATTTTGTAATCCCTGATTAAATAACAGATCTGGGCAACAATTTATAGCAGATGCTCAATTCCATTAAGAGAAAGGTCAATGGAAACTTTATAATGGATAGGCCTGGGGATTGAACAACAGCGGCTCACTGCGAACTTCACTAAAATGATCATGAGGTCCCGTGGTTGCGATGAGAAAAGAAAAGCTGGGAAGCAGTTCATGTTCCTGTGCCCTGCAGAAGTCAACACCTCTGGATGGGAGTGTGGTGACAGCCATGAAAGCAGGAGACCATTAAAAATGGTCCTATGAATTGATCCATGTCTGTCTTGGTCACTTTTCTTTGTTGCTGAGACAAACACCTGACAACCAAAGTTAGGGAAGAAAAGGTTTATTTAGCTTACAGTTTCTGGAGATTTCAGCCCATAATCAGCCGGCTCCAAGGTAGGGTGGCAGTGGCACAGGGGCAGTACTTCAAGGCAGCAGCCAGAGCAAAAAAGCAAAAATGCAAGCCTCTTCTCTACCCTTAAATTGTACATAGGCCACCCACCCCCACCTTCAGGGTGGGTGTAGCACAAAATGTCCTTGCTCTGCATCACACAGAATGAGGATATTTATAAAGAACCTTGACTCCCTGCTGAGTCTCTGAGTTAAACTTTTAAACTTCTCAAGTTGACACAATGTATTAACCATAACAATGTCTCTGGACCTCTGCTCCTGAAGGAGTTGACTGTCCTACCTTAGCAGATTAGTATTTGACTATGTATGTATAGGGGGCTTAGTCCGTTTGTGCTGTTACAAAATACAACAAAGAAGATATTTTACAAAGAACAGGACTTTATTTCTCCCACTTTTGGAGGCTAGAAGTCCAAACTCAAGGCACTGGCATTTGCTAAGAACTACTCTCTGCTTGCTAGATGGCACCTTGAATACTGTTGCCTTCACAGGAGTGAAACACTGTGTTCTCACATGGCTGTAGGTAGAAGGATATACAGTGTGAAAAGGGACCAAATTACCTCTTATGGCATTCTCTTTTCTTGTGGCACTGATCTATTCACAAGGGCAGAGCCCTTATGACCTAAACACTTCCCAAAAGGCTGCATGTCCTGACGTTTGAATTACGGATAAAGTTTCCAATACATAAATTTTGGAGGACACACTCAGACCATAGCAGTGGGTGAAACAAAAACATATTTAGCAGGAAGCCATCAGGCACAGCTACGGCAGTTAAGGGGAATAAGTGAATGCCGAGGTCTCTCCCCAAAAGGAAATCCTTCGTAGACCTGTGACTCTTCCTGACCCCAGCTGCTGTATACCTTCCTTCGTTACTAGCCAGGACACTCACAGTTTAGATAGGCTGCAGGCCAGATTGACTTTTTGGGTACTTTGAGAGTAGCATTAGGCATCACTGATAGTTTCATTTCCGTCTTCATTTTAGCAGCATTTACTGAGAATGTGTGTGTATAATTTAACCTAATAAGACACCTAAACTATAAGTGCTTTACCCAATATTAGCCAAATTAGATAATTTGCGTGGTATCAGCTGGACCCCTCTGGGAGACTTATCATATATAAATTGGGGATAATTTGATTATTTAAAGATTTTTTTCATGTTGTAGATTATCATTACTGTATTGTATTCAAAAGTAATTCTGCTTCCTTTCTTGCTTCCTAAAGAACGCTGCTTAGACAGAAAATTCTTACAGCAGCTGTTTATCCATTGATATCTGTGCCTGAGGTCTAGGAAGTCTTTGCCTTGATATTTATTACTTATGGTCCCCAGCCTGAGTGGAGCACTTAGGCTAACTCTAGTCATTTACCTATTCTCTGTCTGCCATCTGGGATTGCCTTAAGTGTAGCTGGCTGATAGTATAGAAACAGTGGTCATCATTGCGATTTATCCAGTGCTTGAATCTCTGGGTCATTGTTTTTTAAAGCACTATCTCATTTTATCCTTGGTGACTCCTTAGATAGAACTACTCTGCTGCAGGAACATGAAGCTCAGAAAGGTTGACTATTTCCCCTGCAGTGGCTATATGGAAGGTAGAAGTCCACACCTTTTACTCAAGTCCAGGTCTCATTGTATTGTTCTGACTGTACCCTCATCAACACCTATCCCTCAAGTTCTTATTTTTATTTATTTTTCTCAAATTCATTTTATTTAAGGATAAAAAGAAAAAGAAAGAAAGAAAGAAGAAGAAGAAGGAGGAGAAGAAGAAAAAAAACTACAAGAAAATTTCAAAACACGTCAATCAGAGGGCCACAGTGGTACATACATTGTGCAAAATCATCCCAGAATCATTCACCCAGGGCACAAGACATCTGCATTCATGTTTTTTTTTTGGTTTTGTTTTGTTTTGTTTTGTAGCAGGGATCAAACTCATGACTTCGCACTTAACAGACAAGCACTTGAGCCACTGAGCTAAATCCCTAAGACATCTGCATTCAATTGTCCAAACAATACCAGCACAAATCTTTCTCTTTAGCGAACTTAGAGAAATCAGTAGTATAACTATCTTAACTATTTTTTTACATTTATTTATTTATTTTTCTTTCAACTTCTCACACTAATGAAACAATACAATGTTTACACATGTGTGTCTTATTTATTTCACTAATGAATATGTTCTCAAGTTGTATCCATTTACCTATAAAAGTGTCCAGTTTATCTTTCTTTATGACTGAGTAGCATTCCATTGTATAAAAATATCACATCTTTTTTATTCATTCCTCAGTTGATGGGCATTTAGGTTGTTTCCAAGATCTAGCTATTACAAACTGTGCTTTCTATAAACATGGGTGCACATATATCACTGTGGTATGATCTTTTTAATTCTTTTGGGAAGATACCCAGAAGGGGGATAGCTGGTTCGAATGGGACCTCCAATCCTAGTTTATTGAGGAATCTCCACACTGATTTCCGCAATGGTTGCACCAGTCTGCATTCCCATCAATAGTAGAGAAGGGTTCCTTTTCCCCCATAGCCCCTGCAGCATTTGTTATTGTTTGATTTCTTGATAATAGCCATTCTTTCCGGGGTGAGGTGAAATCTCAGTGTTCTTTTAATTTGTATTTCTCAAATGACCAGTGATGTTGAACATTTTTTCACATATTTATTTGCTGTTTATATTTCATCTGAGAAGTATGTATTCATTTCAGATGCCCATTTTTGGATTGGATCTTTAAATCTGGGAGAACAGGTTTTTTTGAGTTCTTTATGTGTTCTTGATAGTAATCCTTTGTCTGAGGTACAGCTGGAAAACACTTTCACACACGTTGTGGGTTGTCTCTTTACTCTGTTGGTGGTTTGTCTTGCTATGCAAAAGCCTTTCAGTAGGGTGAGATCCCAGTTGTTGATTCTTTGTGATAGTTCCTGTGCATTTGGGGTTTTGTTCATAAAGTCGTTGCCTACCCCAGTGTCTTCAAGAGTTTGAACTACTCTATCTTCCAGCAGATTTAATATTTGTTTTAATATTAAGATCTTTGATCCATTCTGATTTTAGCTTAGTACATGGTGAAAGATACAGGTCCAGTTTTAATCTTTGGCATATGTAGAACCAGTTTTTCCAGCATCATTTATTAAAGAGGCTACCTTTCTTCCAGTGAATGTATTTAGCACCTTTGCCAAAGATAAGGTGGCTTAGTGTGTCTGGAGTTGTTTCTGCATCTTCTAATCTGTTCTGCTGATCTTTGAGTCTGTTTTTTTTTTTGTCAGTACCACACTGTTTTTGTCACAGTAGCTTTGTAGTATAATTTCAAGTCAGGGATTGTGATGCCCCCTGTCTTGTCTTTGTTGCCCAGGATTGCCTTTGCTATTCTAGGTCTCTTCTGGTTCCAGATGAATTTTAGGATAGTTTTCTCTAATTCTGTGAGATATGCTATGGAATTTTGATTGGGACTGCATTGTATCTGTATAACAGTTTTAGAAGTATGGTCATTTTCACTATATTGGTTCTTTCCACCCAAGAGCATGGGGTATCTCTCCATTTTCTAATATCCTCTTCAGTCTCCTTTTTCAGAGTACTGGTTTTCAATGTAGATGTCTTTTATGTCCTTTGTTAGATTGATTCCTAGGTCTTTCATTTTTTTTGGATGCTATTGTAAAAGATATTATTTCCCTGATTTCTGTCTTGTGAATTTGTTACTCATGTACAGGAATACTATTGATTTTTGAGTGTTGACTTTGTAACCAGCTATGTTACTGAATTTGCTTATTAAATCTGAAAGTCTTTTGGTGGAGTTTTTGGGGTCTTCTAAGTAGAGTATCATGTTATCTACAAATAATGATAGTTTAACTTTTTCCTTTTCTATAATTGTCTACTTGCTCCAGGTAAAGTTTCTAGGACTATGTTGAATAAGAGTGGAGACAGTGAACATCCTTCTCTTGTTCCTGATTTTAAAGTGAAAGCTTTCAGTTTTTTCCCATTTAGTATGATGTTACCTCTTGGCTTGTCACAGATGGCTTTTATCAGATTGAAGTAGATACATCTATTCCAATTTTCTGTAGGGTTTCTTTTTTTTAATCATGAATGGGTGCTGTACTTTGTCAAAAACTTTTTCTGCATCTATTGAGATGATGATATGATTTTTGTCCATGGCTCTATTAATAGGGTGTATTACATTTATGGATTTACATATGTCGAACCATCCCTGCTTTCCTGGGATGAATCCCACTTGATCATGGCATACAGTCTTTTTGGCAATTTGCTGCAGTCTGCTTGCCAGTATCTTACTGAGGATTTTTGCATCAATGTTCATTAGGGAGATTGGCCTGTAATTCTCTTTCTTAGTTGGGTCCTTCTCTGGTACTGGAATCAGAGCAATGCTTGCTTCCAGAAAAGAATTTGGAAGTATTGCTTCCCTTTCAATTTCATTAAATAGTTTGAGAAGTAGTGGTGTTAGGTCTTCTCTAAATTTCTTGTAGAATTCAGCAGTGAATCCATCAGGGCCTTGGCTTTTCTTTGAAGACAGGTTTTTAATTACATTTTTGATTCCACTGATTGATACTGGCTTATATAGGATTTTTATATCTTCTTGATTCAGCTTTGGTAATTCATATGTATCTAGGAATCTCTTCTGTATTTTCCATCTTATTAGAATACAAGTTTTCAACGTAGGTATAGATGATTTTCTGGATTTCTGCTGGATCTGTTGTGATTTCACCCTTTTCATTCCTAATTGCATGGATTTGAATCTTTTCCTTTCTTTTTTTGATAAGGTTGGATAAAGGTTTGTCAATTTTATTTAATCTTTCAAAGAACCAACTCTTCGATTCATTGATTCTTTTGTTTTTTAGTCTCCAGTGTGTTAATTTCTGTTTTGATCTTTATAATTTCCTCCCTCATATGAGGTTTTGGTTTATCCTGCTTTTCTTTTTCTAGAAGTTTGAGGTTCAACATTAAGTTGTTTATATACACTTGCTCTGTTTTCCTGATATGGGTATTTACTGCTATAAATTTCCGTCTTAAGACTGCTTTCATTATGTCCCACAAGTCCTGGAATGTTACATTGTCATTATCCTTCACCTGTAAAAACTGTTTTATTTCTTCTTTAATTTCATCTATGGCCCATTGGTTGTTCAGTAGTGTGCTGTTTAATTTCCATGTGTTTATGAAGTTCATGTGGTTTCCTTTGGCATGGATTTGCAATTTCATTGCATTGTGGTCTTATAGTATGGATGGAATAATTTCAATTCCTTTGCATTTACTTAAGCATATTCTCTGAGCCAGTATATGGCCTATTTTGGAGAATGTCCCATGTGCAGCTGAGAAGAATATGTATTCTGATGTTGTGGGGTGGAACACTCTATAGACATCTACTAATTCCATTTGCTCACAATTTTGATCTACTTACTGATTTTTTGTCTAGTTGATCTGTCTTTTTGTGACAATGGGGTATTGAGGTCTCCCAATACAATTGTATTAGGGCTTCTTGGATTTTTCATGTCTGTTAGTAATTGTTTTATATAGTTGGGTGCACTGGTATTTGTTGCATATATATTTATGATTGTTATGTCTTCCTCTTGGATAGTTCCCTTCGTGAGGATGTAGTGACCTTCTTTATCTCTCTTAATTAGTTTTGGCTTGAAATTCACTTTGTCTTCAAATAGAATAGCTACCCCTGCTTTTTTCTGGATTCCTTCACATGGAGTATTGTTTTTCATCCTTTGACTTTCAGTGTATGAATTTCTTTTTGAATTAAATGTGTTTCTTGAATGCAGCATATCATTGGATCTTGCTTCTTGATCCATTCTGCCAGTCTGTGTCTCTTGACTGATGAATTGAAACCATTAGCTTGATGGATATATCTGATATGTATTGACTTATCCTTGTCATGTTATTTTCCTGTTGTTGGTCCCCCCCTTTTTTCCTTCCCTCTAATTGTTTGCTGTCCCTAGTGGATTCCTTCTGTTGGGGTTCATGGAGCTGTAGTCCTTATTATCTCATTCTAGGTTATCCTTCAGAGTATTTTATAGTGCTGGTTTGGTGGTGATAAATTTTCTCAGGTGTTCTTTGTCATGGAAGTATTTTATTTCTCCATCAGTTTTGAAAGATACTTTTGTGGGATACATCAGTTTAGGTTGAAAGTTGTTTTCCTTTAGAACTTTGAATACTTCACTCCAAACTCTCCTTGACTTGAGAGTTTATGCTGAAAAGTCAGCTGTGATTTTGATGGGCTTTCCTTTATAAATGATTTGTTTCTTTTCCCTAACAGCTTTTGAGGTGGTATTCTTGTGTGGAATTTGTTGTATCTGGTCTACGATGTGCTGTGCTGTAGAATTTTATGTTAAAGAGAATAAAACAGAACAAAACTAAACAGAGTAGAACAAAACAAAGCAGATCAGAACAGAACAATACAGGACTGCAAAACAAGACAACAGGAAATCAATGGCTACCATCGTGTCTCTTGTTTTCTTTGAAATAGTTGTTCATACTTCACATGCAACAAACTCAAAACTGAATAATATAACACCAATCAAAACAAAAGAATGAAAGCACCACAGGCCTTCAAACCAGACAGGAAGGAATCACCAATGGCTACCATAATGTCTCTTGCTCTCTTCAAGATAGCTGTCCATACCTTCCCATATATTGCAAACTAACAATAGAGAACTTACTAAAACCGATCAAATCAAAGAATAGAAGCATTATTGCATTTCAAAACATAATGATGATAAATCAGCAATGGCTACCATAATGTGTCCTCTTCTTTACAGTAACTGTTCATACCATCACCTTTAATAAAATCATTTCTCGTAAACTCTTTAGGAGTAGTTTTAGGCCTCTATCAGCCTATACCCATTTATCTTTCCTTTCTGTGTTAGGCAGAATAACAAAACCAAGCACAAGAAAAACAAGAAAAAAAAGACAAATAAATAATAGTAACAGAGAGTCCACAACAATAACAATATAGGCTTTCCTAACAAGGTGTAGGAACATAACAAAGGTTGTTATTTGATATTGCTTTCTTCAAAGAAGTTACTCAGATTACCAGATACAGGCATGCATAATTGATCTAATCCTATGAATGTTAGCTGTTTTGTTCCGAGAACTAATACACTTAATGGTACAATTATCTTAAATATATATATATATATATATATATATATATATACACATTTATATCTTTTTTCTTTTCTCTTCCTTCTTTCCTCCTTTTCCCTGAGTTGTTTTTTCCTTTTGAGCAGTTTCTTACCCTTTCACAATATTTATTGAAGATTTTGTATCTTAGTTACTCTTTCAATTTCTTACACTAGGGAGATGATACAGTGTTTACATATGTGGGTTTGATTTATTTCACTTAGGAGTGTGGTCTCAAGTCCGCATCCATTTACCTATAAAAGCCTCTATGTGATCCTTCCTTATAACTGAGTAGCACTCCATTATATAGAAATACCACATGTTCTTTATCTATTCCTCCATTGATGGGCATTTGGGTTGTTTCCAAGATTTGGCTATTACAAATTGTGCTGCTATAAATATGGCCGTGCATATATCACTGTGGTATGATGTTTTCAGCTCTTCAGGGAATATGCCCAGAAGTGAAATAGCTGGGTCAAATGGGACTTCCAATCCCAGCTTTTTGAGGAACCTCCAAACTGATTTCCACAGTGATTGCACCAGTCTACACTCCCACGAGCAGTGCAGAAGAGTTCCTGTTTCCCCACAGCCTCTCCAACATTTGCTATTGGTTGTTTTATTGATCTTGGCCATTCCTTCTGGAGTGAGATCGAATCTTAGTGTTGTTGTAATTTGCATTTCTCTAATGACTAATGATGGTGAACATTTTTTCATGTATTTATTTGCCATTCGTATTTGTTCAGCTGAGAAGTGTGTTTTCATCTCAGATGCCCATTTTTGGATTGGATCTTTGAATTTCAGGGTCCTGATTTTTCTTAGTTCTTTATATGTTCTAGACAGAAGTCCTTGTCTGAGGGACAGCTGACTAAGATTTTTTTTCCCAATTCGTAGGTTTTCTTTTCACTTTGTTGGAGATTTCTTTTGACATGAAAAAATTTTTTAATAAAATGAGATCCCAGTTGTTGATTCTGAGAAGTATTTCTTGTGCAGTTTGATTTGTGTTCATGAACTCTCCACCTACCCCTATATCTTCAAGAGTCTTACCTACTTTGTGTTCCAGCAGATGTAGTGTTTCTGTTTGAATATTTAGATCTTTGATCCATTTTGACTTTAGTTTAGTGCGTGGTGATAAGTTTGGGTCTAGTTTTAGTTTTTGGCATATGAAAAGCCAGTTTTTCCAGTACCACTTATTAAAAGAGGCTATCTTTCTTCCATTGAATATGTTTGGCCCCTTTGTCAAAGATAAGGTGGCTGAGTATGTTTGTAGTTGTGAGTGTATCTTCTAACCTATTCCATTGATCTTCATGTCTGTTTTGGTTCCAGTACCATGCTGATTTTATCACAGTAGCTTTGTAGTATAATTTTAAGTCTGGGATTGTGATACCTCCTGCCCTGCCCTTGTTTTCCAGAAGTGCCTTTGCTATTCTAGGTCTCTTCTGGTTCCAGATGAATTTTAGGAATGATTTCTCTAGATCTGTGAGGTATGCTAATGGTATTTTGATGGGAATTACATTAAATCTGTATAATAATTTTGGGAGAATGACCATTTTCACAAAGTTTGTTCTTCCTGTCCATGAAAAAGGAGTGTCTTTCCATTTTATGAATTCCTCTTTGATTTCTTTTTTTTAGAGTATTTTAATTTTCACTGAATAAATCTTTTATTCCCTTTGTTAGATTGATTCCTAAGTGCTTCATTTTTTTGGATGCTATCGTGAGGGGTGTCGTTTATCTTATCTCTCTTTCAGTGATTTTGTTGTTTGTGTCCAGGAATGCTATTGATTTTTGAGTGTTGAGTTTGTATCCTGCTACCTTACTGAAT
>RJWT010021399.1:0-17596 GCA_004365215.1 Cuniculus paca | reverse complement strand
GAGCTGTTCCCTGCAGGACAATTTCTAGTTATTTTCTCTCTCTGGTTTGAGATATCTCCAGGGATGGTTTGTTGACTGTTTCCCTTGGGAAATTTCTCAGTAGTATATCAGCTATGGATGGTGAAATTTATTTTACAATTCATCTTAGATAGTCCTGTTTTGAATGTTCTTCCTTATGAGTCTGTCACCTGGCTCCTGACTCCTGTTTCCCCTTTTTAGTGATGCTGCCTCTTCTACACTGAAGCATGTTGAATAATTCTAGCTATACATCATTCTTGCCTCCCTCTTAGTCTTCACTTAGCCAAACTATAAATAGTTAATTTATTTAATCTTTTCTCATACTCCTCCCAAAATTTAATCATGTTTATTTTTCTTACCTGAACTCCCTCTAGTTTGTTTATATCTTTCCAGTAATCAAGGACCCCAAATTTAATATGCTCTTCTAAGTTAGATCTCTCAAGTCATGCATTACATAATATAGACTCAGAATACTCTTTAACTTATGGTGCAGCCCATGGTACACATTGCTTCCTTAAACTTACGTTCTTACCTTTCGGTTTTAGATGCCTAACATAATCATTGAGATATCATAAGGATCAAATAAGATCTAATATTTCACTCAAGATAATAGCTGCAGAGCATTTATGCGAAAATTAATGAGAAGTTTCAATGTATTTCTGCCCTCTAGGGGCTTATCTTTAAATGAAAATGACATGAACATACATAACTAAATATGAAATGGAACAACATACTGATTTTTAGAAAATATAAGCAAAGTAGGACAGACTAGAAAATATCAACTACAGTGCTTATACATTGCATCATCAATATATTAATGTTAGCCAGATGGGCTGACAGAACCAATTCTCTCATCCCTGTATCCTTAGATTGATTGGACCAAAACTGCAGGCAGGTGTAAAGAATCAATCATTTTCAAACCAAAGCATAAATATGCTAAGAATAAGCATACCGCAGTTTTCCTTATAGATCTGCCTTCCTGCCTGTTGCTATAAACACACTCCCATAGGTCCATGGCTCTTTTTCCTCTTATTTATTGGGTATTCTAGGTATTATATGAGGGTGCACATGAGGCTTAGAGTCTAGTAGGGTAAACATACTAATCAAATAAGCGTATCAATTAATCCATAATTTCAATGAGATAAGGCTTTGCAGAAGATGAAGTATTGCAAGGAAGAGACCCAAAGAGTAGCTTGAATGAACTTTTCCTGAAAAAGTTGCATTGGTAACTGAAATATAAGTTACTTTTGTTGAGGGGATGTTTTTTAGGAGGGAGTGTGAGAAACAACAAGGTAAGAAAAGTGGGTGCAAAGGCCCCATAGAGGAAAGAATTGTGAACTCCAAGAAGATCAGTATACCCAGTGCTGGGAGAAATAAAAATGGTAATGGCTTAGCTGAATCTGAAAACACCTAAGATCTTTTCTCACCGACAGCAGCTTTTCCTACTTAGTAAATATTAGTTGAATAAATTGAAATAAGCTTAAATCCAGGAGCTTTTTTATTTTTCCCCCCGGCACCAGGGATTGAACTCATGACCTTGCGCTTGCCAGGCAGGCGCTTAAACCACTGAGCTAGATCCCCAGCCCTGGTGTTTATGAGACAGGGTCTCACCATGCCGTTCAGGCTGGCCTTGAGCTCACTTTGTAACCCAGGCTGATCTCGAACTCACAACGATCCGCCTGTCTCAGCCTCCTGAGTGCTGGGATTACAGGCGTAAGCCACCACACCCAGCTCAGGAGCTTTTAATTTAAGCACAATCATTCAAAAATTTAAACCAATTGTGTAGGCAAATCTTGCTCTGCTTTTCTCATCTGGCGAGCTGTGAATTTATGAACCCATCTAGCCCACATTTTTAGAGCCAGTTCCTGTGGACCTAATAGACCCTAGAGAAAGAAACTTTAAAACATATAGACAAATGCAAATAATTATTAAGACATGTGTTCAACAAGCCACTTCCACTTGGAAAGCTATCATTGAGCAGTAGAAAACAGTACTTCAACTGGCTGTAGAAGTAGGATTAACCACTATTTCTTTTCCCTGTGACCTCTTACAATCTGGATGCTTGATTGCTTTTGGTAAATTAATAAGGAAAACTCAAACTAAGAATTTAAATAGTATGATGGATTATTTTGCCTGCAATATAGTCTATTTCTTTTAATTTTCTTTTCATTACCATTTCTTAAAATATGGGTAAATGTTCGCTTTGCTTTAAGCTGCAGCGCATTCAGAAGTCACTGACTTGCAACCTTGCCGTATCACTGGTCCAGCACCAATTTCCCCACCGAGCTGATCTATCATCCCCTGCTGTACTTTGCCACATGATCTTGTAGTCTTCGGTTGTGATGAGAGAGGTTACACAGCCTAGGGGGAAAGGCCTGCCAATGAGCTTTATCGGGGCAGTTGGCTCACTAGACCTCAGCTATCCTACCTGTGAAAAGGACACAAATCAGCCTTTGCTTCCTAACTCTAAATTAAAGATAAAATCATTACTGTAGTAAGATATGTAAAATATGTATTCCAATGCCTTAATGACAGTTAAGGAGTATTTCATGTATGCTATCTATTATTACCATGACAGTGTATATTGACTATATTAATCCTTAGATTGTCTTTCCAAATAAAAAAATTTTACAGACCGAGAAAGTCGCTCTGAAATCCTTCTCAATTTTACTGTTACAGTTTTAAAGATTTAGAAATAAAATAAGACAATCAAAGTCCCATGGCAATTTCTAAGTCAAGCATATGGTTAAGAGGACCCTAGTCCCAGCCTTTCTGCATGTAGAGGCTAATAGGTCTTGCATTGGTAACTTGACTTGGTACCCTATAACCCACCTCCTGTAGGTTCTACACCAAAACCAGCCTCCCTTACTAACTCTCCCTTGGTTATTCATATCCATTTCCTATGGAACTGTTGACCAAACAACCCCTTGGCATAAATGCTAGAGGGTAATTTTTGCTCAATTAACACATACTGCTTTTTTGTTTGTTTGTTTGTTTGTTTGTTTGTTTGAGACAGGTCTCACACTGTAGTTTAGGCTGGCTTTAAAGTCAGTATTTACTCAAGGTTGGCATCAAACTCGTGGTGATCTTCTTGCCTCAACCTCCTAAGTGCTGGTATTATAGGCGTGTACCACTACACCTGGCTGACATATATTACTACCTAAATTGTCTTGAGGGTTTTCTCTCTAGAGCAGTGTCTCTCATCTTGAATGTGTGACAGGTTTTGGTCGCACCAGCTAATTTAGAATTGCCCAGATGGAGCCCAGTCACAAGTATTGTTGGAACCTCTACAGGTGATTCTATGTGTAGTCAAGTTGAGAACTGGTGTCCAAAGGTCCTGCTATTCAAAGGGTAATCCATGGCTAAAGGTATTTGCATCGCATAAGAATTTGTCAGAAATGCAGAAACCCAGGCCATTACCAGATGCACTCAAGCAGAACCGCAGGTGACTGAGAAACACTGCCCCAGGGGCTGATCCTTCCATGGTCTTCCAACATTAAGAAGTTACCCAGTCCATGGGAGCATGCCCCTGTCACACTGGTTTAGTCTTGGTTAGCTTGAATCCTCTTTGGAGTTCTGCAGCTTCAGGATCTGGCCTCACAGTGACAAACCTTGCCGGTGCTGAAGAGTATTCTGGTTTGCTTTTAGTGACTAATATCATGGGAACCATAGCACATTTCCTTTTCCTTGGGATTAAAAAACCTTGGAAATGCTCTTTGGGTGTTCCATCTGCCTTTTTTTTTTTTTTCCACCAAATGCTCAAGATAAGAAGACACATTTTAAAAGGTACTGCTGGTTTTCATTTTCCTTTTTCCCTCCCTCCATTTTCTTTCCCCCTTAAGAAATACTCAGATTCAGGGAAAAAGGAAGACACTTGAAAGGGACACTGGGGCCCTGGGCCCTTCTTCTGTCTCCTTTCTTTGTCTCTCAGGTCTGACTCTGAAAGCACACACATGCTCAAAGTGAGACCTTCATGGGGGTGACCCCAAACTGAACCTAGCCTTTTGATAGGGAATGGTTTTCAGGGCATTAAACAGAGCAAGTACTCATTTGCCTGGGCCTCTGTGGCTGAGGAGAAGGGATGTAACTGAGAATGTTAAAGAAGACTAAAGCTTTCCAGGCCGACAGCTAGCTCACTGTGAGGTTTTGAAGCTTTTACTTTGCACTGTCTGGCAGACAGATGCGCTTTAACTGGCCTGCTCCAAATCAGAGTCTACCAGAAGAGAACGTGGGGGCTCAGCTGTGCGAACTGGATCAATCTGAATGAAAATCACTAGTGTTCCCCCTGGTGAGAGAAGTTTCTGCTTAGCTCATGAACTGTAGGCCCTTCTCTGGTCCCAGTAGAAAATGAGTAGGGCTTTTGTGAAAGGTTATGTAAGGCTGCTGTTTCTTCCCCACAGAGTAAAATTCTATTTATAGAGGGGTGAACGGCCTATCAGGGAAAAGCGCATTTCGTATGCTATAGCTTAGGAGAGAGAATTCAATCAATCTTCTGGAAAGAATTACAGGAAGAAAGGGAGAACAAAATCCAAAGCAGAAACAGTAGGAAATACTGATAAGAGAGAGAGAGAAAAAAAGTAGGAAGATAAAAGCATCATCACTCTGGACCTGCTCACTGGTGTCCAGTTGTTCCTATTTGCCTAGGAACTTGCAATGTTGACAACGGGACAGTCCCAAATACCCTAGGATGGTTGGTCATCCCAAATGAGGACCTATGGTGGGGATGAGAGTGAAGGTGTTTCTGCAGAGCAGTGGCGTTTTAGGCACCACACTGTTTAGCCCTATGGAGAAACTATTAGGGGTTAATCGTGAGCACTGTTAAAAAAGGAGCTGTCCCAAGTGTCCAGAGAAGATCTGTGGCCCTGAAGGGTTGGAAACAACTTCTTCCCCAGCTGTGATGTCTGGGTCACTGAGACCTTACCCTTTGGCAAAAGAAAAGTTGACATCCTAAACTCAAGGGTTTTTTTTATTTCATTTTTTGCTTTTTTAGGGGTTTGTTTTGTTTTGTTTGGCCAGCTCCTTGACAAAAACAACAACAACAACAACAAAAAAACCTGTAAGAAGAAACTCATTTTCAGTATCAGTGTATCTTTTGGAGATGGTTGGAAATAGAATGATTGGAGATGTCTAACACTTTTCTTTTGTGCCTTGTGCCTACTAGAGTTTATTAACTACTTAATTTCCATATACTTATTCTTAGACTTGCATAGGATCTGAAGTTACTCTTGTATGTGTGCTTTACAAAGTTCAGTTCAAGAAAAGTAAATTTTGGACTTCTTGAGCTTTTGATTACAAAAGAGTTTATTCTATTTCCCTTTTCTTTCCACTTCCCTCTTTTTTGCTTGATTTTTTTTCCTTTATAAGCCACTATTAATATTTTTATTGGCAACATTTCAGAGTGCTTGGGAGAAATTCAACATCAGGGAAATCCTGCTAAGGCCAAAATGCAAATGCGTGAAATCTTTAGAATTTGCTGTCTCCTTAAGCCCTGGTACCAATGCATCTCAGCTATTCGTTAACTCATATGTCTGAATGTGGAACAAGGAGAATCATTATTTCCTACATAATAATCCTAGTAACTGACTGTATTTGCCTTAAGAGAATCCTTCTTGTGGACTTGAATGAGTCAAAACCTAAAAATACTTTTTTTAGAAGTCACTGGAAACCAAGAGGAGACCACAGAAATGAGAAAGACACCCTGAATGAAAAGGACAAAGCTTGCATTTCAAAGCGTGGGCCAAGCATGAGAGAACCTCAGGATGAGGCTGAAGATGATCCTCTAATTCTATGGATAAGGAAACAGGGTTTCACAAATGTTATGTAGCCTCCAAATGACAAATCTAAGAATGGGCACCATGAAACATTATTGCACGGTTTCACCAGGATTTAACTGCCTTACATTCATAAAACTTCAGAATCCTCATTCTTAAAAATGGGACCACAATTTCTTTATAGAATACATTTAAAACAGTTCATCATACCACAGGATTATCCCAGTCCTTGCCACATACTGAGCATGAACATATTTCTATTTGTATTCATTCACTCAACAGGTGTTTATTAAAGTCCTATTTGATGTTTCACATTTATTATCCCCGTGGAAGTTTTCAAAAGCTTATAAAGAAGCTGTCACTATTTTTTGTAAGAGTTAAAAGAATGATTAGGGGATTGGATATAGGCACTTCAAATATGGGGGAAAAAGATAAGTAGACTCACAAGAAAACCAAATGAATGAGGGGCACAGATAGAAGAAAGAAGAACGGCATCAGAAAGGCCTCCTGAATGCGGAGGGATTGGGTCAGAAAGACAACGTAACTGGAGAGGAGACAGGGTGTTCTTAGGGATCCACTATTCTTTCTGTGTTCAGGCTCTGCAAATTATGAAGAAAGACAGCAACTCTCTGCTGCGGAGAGCCTGCCTTCGGCTCCACAAGGTTCCCCCTCCCATCACTAAGAGTGCCCTCCCCGCCACTGGTCTCTTCCCAAGCAGACGTGTGAGAAGGCTGGGAGAAAAAGAGAGAGGGAAATGACAAGGTCACCTAAGAAGTAACTATGGAAGCATAAATAATGTAATTTTAGAATGAAATGGCTTTGCCTGTAAGGCTTTTCCTAATAATTTTAGGGAGATCTCAAAAGGACAAATTACTCAGAAAAGGACAGATGCCATCACATGCTGCATTTCAAACTCTGAAATCTAGTAGCTGAGAAAGCAAATTTAGGCCCCTGAATTGCTGGAATAAATTTCTGCTTGAGATTAATGTCTCCACCCTTCTCCTTTCAGACAACTTCAAACTATCTAAAAATTTTGGTTCATGCTGTTAGAACCCTTCATTACTAATACGACGAGGGTATTGTTCCATCAAAGTTTTTTTCTTTCATTTTTGTACATTTTACATCCAGAAAGTAGGCAGCATGACCCAGCATTTACAATTTAAATAGCTCTATCTTTATTTTTATTTTGAACTTTTCCTCCAAAAACCTCAGGCATATAAGTTTCCAATAAATGATGAACAATGATGATGGCGTTGCTCTATGGCTATCTAATACTTTCTATTTTCTAGATAGTTTCTATCTTTCAAATCTGTTATTTAGATTCTTCTGTAAATCCCTCCATCAATTTGACAGAATCACTAATTAATCTCACATGTTTCCTCAGCGAGGTTAGGAAAACTGGAGGCCTGTGATTAATTTATCTCTTCTATAAAGAAATTCAAATGTGTTACCTGTTTTAGAAGGAAGTTACCTGTTCTGAAAGAAATACCCTAATCAAGTGTTTGCTCCCAGTATATCAATATACTGATGAGTATATCGGACACCTTTCAAAGTGACAGCATTCTGCTCGTTTAGCCCCTAAATGCTCATGTACTCCCCTCCCCAAAAATCTCATCTAGCATAATACCACTCTTCAGTAAGAGGATATAGCCACTTAGGACTTAGAAAATATACCAGGTAAACCTGAAACATCTTTTAGTGCCAGAAAATAAAGAAATTCTTGTCAGAAAGGGAGAGAGACAGGGCAAGAGAGAGCAAAGAGAGAGAGAGAACTACAATTATGACATGTATTAAAGAACCATAGGGATGTAGGAGATAATGGCAAGAGACAAAGCTGAAAAAATTTGTGAAAGGCACTCAATTGCCTAATTTCAGACTATAACCCAAAATGCAAAATTAATATCTGTGTCTGTACTAATATAAACAAGTGAACAAATAATTAAATGTAAGAGAATATACAAATCTATGCAGAGGAATTTCACGTAATTTATATAGATATTCTACTCTGAAGGTGCTAGCATGTAGTTCTTGCACTTTTAAATGTGAGCTGTAGTTAGTAACTCTCTTTCAACGAGCAAATTATACAAGGGGAGGGGAAGCAGTACACTTGCGGGGATGACCTTGACAAATGCTACTTCAGCCTGGTGATCAAGATCATCATCAACAGTGACAGGTCATACTGATAGCATGTGCCCTGACAAGATGTGACAAGAACAGCATTTCCTCCTCCAAACCCACAAGCCCTGCCTCGTGCCAAAAAGAAAACTGGCAAGCTCCAGCTGAGATTCTGTAAGTACCTCATTAAAAATGTTAAGTTGTTCAAAAATAAAGTGTAAAAAATTGTCAGGGTTAAGAGGAGCTTTAAAAGATAGGAAAATACAGTATAATATGTCAAAGTATAAAATGTGACTTTGGGATGGGATCCTGCAATAAAGATTTAGGTAAAAAATGCAATCAAATCTAGCCAGGGATGGCGGTGCATGTCTATAATTCCAGAATGCTGGAGGCTGAGGCAGGAGAATTACAGTGAGTATGAGGCCAGCCTGGGCTACATAGTGAGTTTGAGACCAACCTGAACTACACAGTGAGCACTGTCTCAAAAACAAAACTATCCCCCCCAAAAAATAAAGTCAAATCTAAATAGAGTATGGGTTTTAGATAACAATAATGTATCTATATTGATTGATTAATTTTCATAAATGTGCCAAGTTAATGTAAGTTGTCAATAACAGGGAAAATCTGGTACACTAGACTTTCTGTAGATGCAATTTTTCTGTAAATCTGAACAGTGTCTTCCTTAAGAGTTAAAAACAAGATACCACAATGATATTTGCATACCCATGTTTATAGCAGCACAATTCTTAATAACTAAATCTTAGAGGCAGCCCGTATGTCCATCAACAGATGAATGGACACAGAAAATGTGGCATTTACACACAATGGAATACTCCTCTGCCGTGAAGGATAAACCTGAACCATTTGTTGAAAAATGGATACACCTTGAGACCATGTTAATTGAAACAAATCAGACACACAACTCAGATATTGCATGGTTTCTTTTATTTGGGAAACAGCTATAAATAAAAATCAAAATATGAAGGCTAACCAAAAGCAGGGAGATAGATTTTTCTCAAAAGGGAAAGGGATCAAGAGATGGGGAGGGAGGAATAGGGCTGAAAAAAGAATTAAGCTGTGTTGCGTGTGGTGCAGATGTCTCTTCTCGATAGTGCCTCTCTTTGTGGTTACTGTGAGAATCACAGAGGATGCTGCTGTAATCCTTAGTACCCCTGTGCATTTTGCAAAGTGTGGTTGCCTCAGCACCACTTGTATATGTTTGAAAATGTGGATCTTCTAGCTCCATCTCACATTTACTGAATCTTAGCCTCCAGATATATTAAGTGGAGCTAGAAAACAGCTTTCTAGGTGATTTTTATGCACACTAAGTTTTGAAAGTCACTAAGTTTTGAAAATCACCTCTTTTCCTTGCATTGTCGCTAAAAATTAATAATGGCAGCTCTTCGCTTATGGAGCCTGTCTTGGAGCTCAGGGTATGTTTGTGGGCCAGGTGGACTTGACTTTAGATTCCAGCTCTAGAACTTTCTAAATGGGATACCTGGCCAAGATATTCTACCTCCTCTGGATTTTAGTTTTCTGATGTGTAAAGCAAGAAAACAATACCTCATTCAGAGAGTGTTCATAAAATTATTTGAGAAAATTCATGTAACTTATTTAGCATATTTCAAAACATGCAGTGAGCATTACCATAACAATACTTGTATTATATGAGTCTATTTACAGAAATCAACATGCAGGCAAACTAATATCTCCTCATTACCACGAACATGCCCCACTCTCTAAAATAAGTGTTTGACCCTAGAAACATACAATATCTAGGAGTCCCAGGAGGTATGTCATAAAATTTACTTGGTATTCTCATGTATCTGGCAGTCTAACGTTGCTACTGGACGTTTGGTGTTTTTAGTTCCCCATCATTTCTTGCAGGCAATCTACCTCCTCCCATGGACTGTGGTTATGGTTTTGTGTGAGGACATCAAAGCTAAAGAGCATTCCCAGTGCTTGAGATAACCATATCCACAGATAGAGTATCCCAACATTGTTTCTTTCCTTGCTATTCCTCCTCCTCCTCCTCCAACTCCTTGCTATTCTTTGTACTGCTTATTTGTAGAGGAGAGACTTAAATACTACTTTAAAAGATTCTGCTATTTTGGACTACACTATAGTTGGTCTCACTGGACTTGAGGTATATTTTAAAATACAAAAAAAAATAACAATAGTAGTGAATACATTTAAAACTGTGGTTGGAAATGGCATGGCAGATATTACTTATGAAATACTCAATTTTCTTACTGAATACAGGAATATACTCTAAGCAGCAGCATGCTAGCTAAAAGACTATTTCCTAGACTCCTGGCAAATGGCATGGAATCAGGAGTTTGTTAAGTACAAAGAGAAGTTAAATTCCTTACCTAACAAGAAATCTACAGGGAATCAGACCCAAAATGATAGAGAAGTCAGGAAGTAATCATGAACTCAAGCTTCTTCTTATTTCTCCCTTATCATCTTCAACAGAGAACTATATAGGGGATGGCTATGAAAACCTCAGACCTCATTCCTGCTGTCCAGATGGAAAGAATGAAATATCTAGGAGGATCGGGGCAGTGCTTAGGTCCGAAGAACAAGCTTACTCTGAAATATCAAGGAATCTCCTGACTCTGTGCCACTGGGTTTCTGTTTCATGCAGCCACACTCAATCCTGACTACTGTGGGTTCCCATATTAAATTATTTACTCTTCAGAGTAAAACAGTGAGGGAGAATCATGGTATTTTACAGATTGGACAAGTGAGACACTGGAACATTAGCCAATTTTCCCATGGTTCTTTGCTAGTTAATTGCAGAGCTGTGATTCAAATCCTGGTTCCAAAACACATGTCCTTAAATCTATGCTATAATTACTAGAGAAATAGTGAATGTTATGCTATTGTTGTTATGTTTATAATATTTATTTCTCCTCTCCAAATGGGTGATATTTTCCTATAAGCCATTTATTATTTAGACACTTCTAGATTATTGAGTATCTAAATAAAAACTCAATTTTCTGTTAATCATTTTCAAATGTCACAGTTTTCACTAACAAGTTATAAGACAGCTTCATGCACTTTAATTTCTTCTGAAGAAGAAATCCACTGCCACCTTATAAAAGACTAACATTCTACCTACAGCTTTGGAATACTAATGCCCTACCTTAACAGCCAGGCTAAGCTGTGTAATTCGCATGTGTTGCAATTTCTTTCCCATTGTAGTATAAGGGAATTTCACATAGTTTTGATATATTGTGTAAATTAGGCCAACAAAGTGCTGCGCTATGTCTTCATTAAAATAAGAGACGGTAATAATGCAACCATGTAGCGTGGTCTTGCAGGCTTTGAGTTATGAACATTCAATAGTGTCTCTTTACTTGTGCTTAAGTTGGCATTTGTGAGCAGCATATAATCAATTAATCAATAACCCAATTTTCTCTTAAAGAGATTGTGCGTCATTTAAAAAAATTCAGAGACTATTGTATGATTTTATGAAAAGAGCTGCTTCAGCAAAGAAACTTGTTTGAAAAACATTGAAAGCCTTTTTCAGGGATGATGATTTTGCTTAACTAAGCCAAAAGTTAAATTGGATACAAATGTTCAGTTCCTGAACCATTTTATTATTTTGCAACTGCTAGAAAGGAAAGCACCAATTGAAGATTGCTAGTGAGAATGCGTTGTTTTCATTCGTGATTAGAGATATGTAAGTGAATTCATCTATGAAATGCACAATAAAAGCAAACTAATGCTAAAACTTACAGTTTAAAACTAATTGATTCTGTCCAATTACTTACAAATCGTGAAGCCTATTCTTAGTTGCCTAATTTGTCTTATACAACATTCAAGTACCCAATGTGATACTACTAGAGTGATAAACCTGAAAGGCATTTTAAGACAAAAACATGACTTTCTCAATATTTATATATACATTGATTAATGGTAAGTGTCTTTTCCTGTGATGATTTTTGAAAGCATTAAACACACACTGTATTTTAAAATCACATCCCATACTTTTGAAATCCAAAGGCCGTAAGTGAATACTGGTTTGAAGAACTATGCCCCTTTTTTCAACAATGCATCATTAATGATAAATAGCTTTGTATTATTTTTCTAGTGCACATATATGCTCTCTTCAACTAAACCACGATGCTCACAGAAAAAGATACTTAGAATATCTTTTCTTTAGCACAGTCTCTCAGGTTCTTGACTATGATGATATAATAGTGCAAAAGAATAAGTAATTTTTTCCTTGGAATCTAGAAATAAGTACAGGTTGAATTTTTATGCTGTCATAACTTTGTAGGAAGAGAATTTATTAGGCCTAAGGTTCTATCAGTACTCTGCTGGCAGCGTGACCATGACATTGTTTTCCCCCTACTTCCTCTCCTAAACATAGGTACCATTACGTCTTCATTTCTCCCCAGTTTTTATCATAGAATTTCAAACATCAAAAACTTTTCTCTCCTTAGCACACTGAAATTACAGGGTCTCTTTCACGGCACCTTCACTTTATCTTGCTGAAAACTAGCCAATAGTGGGGCAATTTGAATTGAGCTGAAGCATTTATTTAAATATCTTTAGAGAAAAAGGTGGTGGGATGATGAGAAGTAAGCTGAGAGATGTTAAAAAGAAATTCAAGTTCATTATACTTGAACTTCAATGTATTCTCCTTATCCAAACCTCTTTTTCTTTTTGTTTCACTATACTTTCCTTACCAGTCTAGTATTTAAGTGTATTAAATGAGAATAAATGTGATCTGGGATAGTATAAATGAAATAACTGAATCACTGCTGAGAAATGTATTTTTCTATTGCAACTGGGGTCTTTAATTTTTAAAGCAGTGCTGAGGCTTTTTATTGTAGTAAAATCTATGTTAAATATCAGATTAAGAAAATTTTGTCTCTGGTTTATTGCAGAGTTATTGGGGTGAGTGATATATTGCCTTCTGTCATACCGCTGACTTGATCTGAAAAGATGGTGAATGTTAAAGAGTAAAACTAGAAGGCAATAAACTCTATTTTTTAATGACTCTAAGCTAAGCTTCCAATAAATACTGGATTTGGAGGTATTTTTCATGGATATGTTCACTTTCTAAAAGTTTTAGGTCTTGAGATGTTAAGTGTTAGACTTGAGATAAGTAGTTTGAACATTCTATGACAACAATGTTTTCCTTTCAAAAGCATGTAATTAAGCCCTCAATTGAATGAAGAAACATGCCATTGGCAGTGTATGGCATTTTGATGGAGAAAGTCTTCTCCTAGCTGAAACTTGTCTACTTCAGGATGGAAAGGTCCTGTGACATTTCATGAGTAGAATTGTTAAGACACAGCCTGAGTTCTTTTTTTCAAAGATGGCAGCCATATTCACATGGGTAGCCATTCCCATGAGTGGGTAAATGATAGTTATTAATTCCTCTTACCCAACCATTTCTGCTTCCCACAGATCTTTGTTGGCTGTGTTTCCTATGGGACCTGGGGAGTCAGTGACCTTGATTAGCACTCAACTCACTTTCTTGAATTTATGACAAGATGTCACATATCTCCTGTCCCTCTAATCTGCCAAGTACCAGTCAGATAGCCAGTGGGAAACAAGATCAGGTTAAATGTAGAAACTGTCCAATTTGCATCGAGTAAGCTTTTATATATTCCTAAATGGTGGCTAGAGAGGGTTACAAAATATATTTCAATCTTATACTTAATTTTATCTTTTAACTCATAGATTTTAAATCTTTTCTCCTAGCTTTTAAAATCTACAGCTAGAGCTGCTGATTTGGGTGGTGTGTTCACCCTGCACACCAATACTATCAGAGACTCCTAAAAGGAAATTTGAACTCTATAATGTTATTAAATATTGAAGAAGAATAGCTGAATCTCTTATAATCATTGGTATACTTAGGTGGAAAGTAGGGACAAAATAAAACAGAGCTTCTCTTGGTTCTTTAAGTCCTTTACATAAGCCAAAAGAGCATTTATTCATGGACTGCATGCTAGAAAGTTTTCCAGGGGTGCCTTTTGCTGATTGATAGTTTAATTGGAGATTCAGATCACATTACAAAGTCTGTATTCAGAACAGGTTCAGCTCAGACTAATTAATGGAATTAGATAACCAATTGGTTCTGTTTCTATTTCTAGGACTCTTATATTTTGAAATGAGAACATAGAAGTGGCAATGAGGTTCATAAGTTCACTCTTCAAAATCCTCCTTTCTCCTTTCCTTCATATCACACACATATAAAGAGGAACGTACACATCCTTTCTTGAAAGATTCATTGCAATTGTCACTTGGATCCAACTCTGCCCTAGACTGTTGCTTCTGGCCATGTGTTCTTTGACGCAGAAGACTTTATCTCTGGGAATATTTTTCAGGCAAATGTGCAGTTCCTAGGAAGTTTGAGAGAAATTATGGACTTTAATGGCAACCAGGCAGAAGTGGAAGAACTGGATTGTACTGGTGAATTAATCAAGTCATTTAAACCTATTGTCAGTATTTATCCAATAGAGTAGCATTATGGGTGCTCAGATAGCTGAAATATTTGTTCACTGGTTAGTAAATATTTGCTGTCAAAGACTTCCCAGTGTTTTCTGCTTTCTGCATCCTGATTGGTGAGTGCCTATGTCAATCAGCTCCCAAGTCCTGTTTCTGAGATACCAACATTCATTTCAGTCTCTCATGCAGAGTTCCCAACGGGGTTGCTCTCCATATTGGCTCACAGTGGCCTCAGGTCCCACCTGTGCATCTCTGGTTCCCGGAGACTGTAACATTTGTGCACATTGGTGTTTCCTTAGATACCCTTTCATGAGTGTCATTGGGATCTGCAGGAAAAAAAAATGTGAGGCAAGCTGGGGTTCTAAATCTCCACTGTGCTGATTGTTAGTGTTTAGCCATCATTCACTGTGTTAGCCTCTGTTCTGTGGAGACAAATAACTGCCCCATCACTCCAAAAGTATTTAGAGAATGTCACATAATGTATGATGGGAGGCTCTATGATGTTTATAATGGTTTCTAAAACTTTCATTGTCTTTATCGTGTTTACCAAGGTATTCAAATTCAATGAAGAAAACGTTTAAAAGGTAAGCAGAAAAAAATCTATACCAATGTATTCACTGTTACATGACCTGAAATAACTTACAATTAAAATTTGGGTACATATTTTGTGGATGTAGGTGTGTAATAGTGATCATAGATCATATTGTACATACTTGTATAACTTTTAAAACATTTAGTGATGTATTTTGAACAAAGTTCTTAGATCCAAGATTTGTAAACATTGCAAAGAAACTCAAAGGTCAATTTGTTTTATTTCTGGTGAGGACAAAAAGCCCTTAATCTATGATGTTTCAAAGACGATCCAACTTCCTCATGCCGGGCACAGCAACAGGGTCCCATTGCCGTATTGTGCTCTTTACTTTACTTCTGGACTTTTCCCACCTCTTGTTTACTCCTTGATATTGGCTGTGCCTTCCTTTGCGTGTGTCAAAGAGTGGAAGTGGTATAGACAGGCTTGGCCTGGTAAGCAGTGAGGAGCTGGTGGAGCTAAAGCAGTGACCATTGTTTTCAGTGAGCAACAATAAATTCATGGTCATGAGATCGAATGAATTTCTTGGGTGAGCCTCTTACTCTATTCTGACTTACTCGTTTCTCCGAAGACTTATTTTGGGAGATTATGCCTTTTATGTCAAAGTAGAAAACTAAAGATTGTAGACACTTCAGAAAAAATAAAATCATGCTGCCTAATTCCATGCCTTTTGGCTAAACACTGTGCATTATAAGGAAAAATATAGGGAATCTGTTTGAAAATAGATAATATTGGAAAATACCTAGAGGTTAACTATCATGACGTGCTCAACTTTTTCCCTTGTCGCTTTCCTCGTTCCCTGTCTAGATGATGATGTTCAGTGATTGAATGACTGCAAGAGAAGTGTGAGGCCAATCAATGTCAAGTATAAGTGTTAATGTTGCAGCAGTGGTTGACCGCAAGGTCGTTCACACTGTTACGTTCCGTTAACCAATTCGTCAAGTCATGAGGCCAGGAGGATATAGTAGTGGGCAACAGAGAAGTTCAAGTATTACTGTTTAATGAAAAAGATGGAACAAGTAGTAAAAAGTTACTTACTAAATTAGCAAAAAAGAAATTAAAATTGTGCTAATGTTTCTGAAAGGAAAAGATTCCCTTCTCAAACTTCAAACTGCCATAGCTGCAGTATTGGAAGTACTAATGAGGATTGGTGGGGAGAAATTGCTGATCAGAAGCACCAGTGGAGAGCACGGGTGATCAGGAAAGATGACTGAGAAAAACTGAGTGAGGTAGAAGGATGCAACAGCATGATTCTGAATTGCGTTGCAACTGAGTCCTCCTCCACTATGATCAGATGTTACTGAGAAAGTGATAATTTTTCGACATTTGTATCACTGTTGCACAACAGGTGTCAGCAAACTTATAGCCAGGGAGCTGATATTTTGGGCATTGAGGACCACATCATATGTATCTTATTATTCAATTCTGCCATCATCACATAAAGCAAGCACAAATGGCACATGAATTAATGAGTGTAGTTTGGTTCCTATAGAACATTCACAAGTGTAGTCTGGAGCACAGTTTACCCATGCATCATGGTTTCTTTATGCTAGTTCTAGCTTCTTACCTCTGAATCCCAACCCGTGTTAAGAATTTAAGGCATTATTTTAATGTGCTTTTCTGCCAGGACAGAGCTTCTTCCAAACCTATGCGTTGCTTGAATTTCCTGCAGTGTCACCTCTTTTGGAGTGTCTTTTTCAGTTGTATGGATTAGAAAAGCGAGACTTTAACACATGCTCCATCTGCCGTTTTTGACTCCTGACTTTCTTTCTGTAAATTTTGGTTTTAATATATTAATACTATTCAATAACAGATTCTCCCTTTTGGAGCAGACATGGGAGATGTGATCCAAGCTCATCTAGGGAAACTTACCTTGTATCTCTGTTGCCATGTCATCCTGTGATTTATAGGAACTTCTGATCGTAGCCAGTCTTCTTAAAAATACTTGTGTTCTTGGCTCAGTACTGATGATGGTGGTCATGTTCTGTCTCAGGTTGGCTTGGCAGACCCAGTGCTTAAGTGTGTCTCTTTCTCCCAGTTAACAAAAGCTACCTCTCAGAACATCGATTGGTACAGAGAATCTGAAGAGGTCCTTTGAATGCAAACCAGCAGGATACTTGCACTCACTGAAGGAGTTGAAATTGGCTGTACACAGAAAAGTATGTGTGTGACAGTGCACTGAGGGGAACATAAGTCTTTCTCCTGTGGGAGAGGCTTTCCATGCTGCTCAGAGTCACTAAGGTATTGATCACATGGGCTTTGTTCCTGACTCCTTTTGCTCTGGAAGGGTTGTTCCAGTCCAGGCGGTGACATCTGTGAACTCACTTGTAAGCAAACAGGCTGTGGTAGTTATGTGAACTTCACTACTTTTAGACCTTTCTATTCAGTGAGACCCTGCTGTTTGAGATAGGATTAGCTCTGTTCTTGACTAGAAGCAGAGTGAAAGAATTTATGACAGTTTATGAAAGTGTGTCCTATGGTTAGATCTTTACATGTGAATGCACACCTACATATTCACATACGTATTCATGCACATATATGCATGTATATATATTTATGTGTGTTTTCCTGCACACACATGTACACACATAATTTAAAGGGGTAGTAATGAGGTACAATCGGTTTTATTTCT
>RJWT010021398.1:0-17596 GCA_004365215.1 Cuniculus paca | reverse complement strand
TTTATCAATATTCAGCCAGTCAGTCAGGAGTGCAGCGACCTACACTTGCTATTGGTAGTGCTATGCCATGAGACTGAGCTCTTAAACAGCGGGGACTGCAGTAATCCCGGTAGTTTGTGTAAGATTTCAATTAAATTGTTATGCACCCATTTGATGTCTGGAAAGCTAGAAACTTGGTTTGTGTGAGAGTAAACAAACACAAATATATTAATGTCAGAACTCCTGAGAGTAAAACACAGATCATAGTAATGCTGCACATAGATTAGGACCATGAATTCAGCAGTCATTTACCTAGTAATATATGTAAAGATTTGAACATATCCCTTTATATGGAAATTATATGATTAATCCTTATTCCATCACTATTAGATTGTAAATTTGATATTTTGATATACATAGATATTAAGAAGAGTGAGTTAAGTAGATTATATATAGCTCTATATAACATACATCATGCATTATATTTTCCAAACCAAACGAAACACTTGAGCTTTTAAGAAAATGAAAAAATTAAAGATTTAAAGTTGAAACTGGGGATTTAGTTCAGTGGTTTAAGTGCCTGCCTAGTAAGCATGAGGCTGTGGGTTCGATCCCCAGTACAAGAAAAAAAAAAGTTGAAGTTGAGATACAATGTAAATCATATTAAAATAAATAGTTTCCATTACTTTTGAAATAACACTTATGTAATATATACATATATCTATATTATGTATAATTTTATATACATATTATAATGTGAACTATAGACAATATAATTATGTGTTTTGCTAATGAAATTATGGACTATTTATATAGCATGCATTTATATATACACATATTTCTATATTTATATTTTTTCATTCCTTGCACTTTATGAATCCATAAGAAAATTTGGTCCCAAGGATGAATAAGAAACTGAGGGGTTATGACATTTAGAAAAGGGGCCAAACATGAATACAAAATTCTGTTTATATTCATTTTAAAGTTAACCAGTAAAAGTATAGTGTTACCACACTATGTTTACAATACTTTATATGAGACTTTTATAATTTCTATATTTATAGTATTTATAAACATTGGACTATCTTTTCAACCAGCATTCTTGTGCAACATTTGCTTGTACAAGAATTATTTCTGAGTCTGAGTACTGTTTTAAATAATATATTATGATATTTTTGAACCAAAGAAAAATCTCAAAAAATTAAGAACAGGCTTGTTTAGAATGTTCCACAAAAATAACTTTCATTTCATATCTAAACTGGAGAAGATTCATAAATTTTAATATAATAATTCAAACACTTTAATCACTGGAAAAATCATAAACTTCAAGTGTTTAATATATTGAAGATCACTACTTTTATATATAGATTTATATAAGTGTACATATAGTCATCTTTGTACATACGTACAGGTACAGATATATAATAATGTGAATAACCAACAGATACTTTGCTATATGCCGATTTTATGACATTTGCTTTTAATAATGAGTATTTCATGATTTGCTTTGAAGAAACCTTCACAGTAGAATGGATTTTGTGAATGTTTATTCTAATTATGTTTCTAGAGAAGTCCATTTATTCTGAAAGATTTCAGGCTTCTGACTTATTGACAGGACAATCTTCTAGACGCACTGTCAGGTGCTATATTGTTTTTCTACATCATGTTATCAATCCATTTGCTCTTTTTGTGGTGGATCCCAAGCAGTTGTGCAGAATTAACTGCAATACCCTACACCCATTCTGAAGTTCCTAACCAGTTAATCAGTTGATATTTATAAACACATATCACATCACCAAACATATTTGAAGCAACTAAGCCAAGGTGAAATATGACTATGTGGCTGTTTAATTAAAAGGACACATATATATCTTTTAAATATTTAAATCAGGTTTTTTAAATTGTAATTTTCTTTTTTTCCTACCTATCAATATAAGCTGATTGATTTTAAAGATATTTTGATATTTTATATGATTAAGTTTGGGTTTTGAATTAATGTCTTTCTGGAAATGCGCATGCCTTGTAGTCAGAATTCGATAAAGGGCTGAGTCTTCCAGAAGTTAGAAATAGTAGTCATGCTAGAGCACCACATTCTATTTAGAATTTGATCAAGACAGAGAAAAGACGTAGAGAAACAAGATATGAAAAGAAGGAGGGAAGAAAAAAGAAAGAAATGGGGCGAGAAAAGGAGAAAAGAATCAAGACAGCAAACAGGAACTGAATTCCTAGAACACACTTTTTAGACATTGACAATGAAGTGTTTATATTTTAGTCATTCAGTCCCTAGCACTTTACTGAGAACAGAAAGGGACTCAAGACTTGATTATTGATTGAATTCAGACAAATATCTGTAGAGGTTCAAAGAAATGTTTCCTTTTCCTTAATATCCTCAAGGGAGATTTTCTTTTTCTCATTCATTGTGGCTAATCTTACACTGAGAACTTTTCCACTGTATTATTTCTTCTATTTTATTATAAAAGAGCAACCTAAACTGCAGAATCTGAAGACAAATTTTTTTTTCTCTTAGATCCTGAAGATCAGGTTGTCAGATATAGCTTAGCTGAGTAGTTAGGCCTGAGTCTTTCCTAAGATTGCAGTCAAGCTTTTGAACAAGACTGAGGTAATTCTGAGGCATGCCTGAGTTCTGTGTCTGAATATGGTTCATCCTTTCCAAAACTCCAATTGAATTTGAATGTGATTTTGGTAGTATCGAGTGAACTTAAAGCAGTGATTCAATCATTAAGAGAAATTTATTCCTTTCTTAAGAGAATGAGTTGATTTTCATGATAACTATTATAAAGTGTTTCCCGCATTATCTATGTCCCTCATACTTACCTTCCTACCCTTCTGCATTTTGATCTTGATGTGGAGCAGCACTAAGCCACTGCCAGATAGGGCCACCTATTCTTGGACTTACGGATTCTAGAACTATGACCCAAATAACTTCTTTACAAATTACCCAGTCTCTGATGTTCTACTATTACAACAGAAAATGAGCAAAGGCCCTCGTTCCTGAGTTTCTGCCTCCAACTTCATTGTGGCTGTTCTCAATAGACTTGAGTTTCTCTCCATGTAGATCTTTCTATAGAGCTTTCAGTGGTTGATGTCCTTGTGTTATGGTTTGTCTTAAGATGTCCTCCCAAAAACTTCATGCAGTTCATAGATGGCATTTTTTGAGATGTAGCTGGATCTAGAGTGTGTGTTGCTGGGATTGATCCATGGTGCTATGCTAGGGTCAAGGGCCCTAGGATTAAGGGTGTGAGTGCTACCCATTTTAAATAGCCTGGGTAAAATATAATGGATGAAAGAACTATAGTCATCCTTTGTTGCTTTGTTACATTTTGTGCAATATAAACTGTTTCTCCTCTGTGATGCCTGTCTGTCATGCTACCCTGCCTTACAGCCTGTTGACTATGGATTGAAACCTCTACAAATTGCGAACTAAATAAACCTTCCTTCCTTTTACTTTGGGTGTTGTCTCAGCAATGAGAAAAGTAACTAAGACACTCTCAAAGGGAGTAAAAAGAAAGGAATGAGGTTGGGGGAAATAAACATACCAGGAATTTGAATTTGAAATTTTTTCCTTCATTGCTTGATTTAGATTCTTTCTTTTTCCTTTCCATCTAAGTAGAGCACACATTACACACATGCACATGAACACACACACACATGCTCACATATATACATCAGACCATAATTTAAGAGAGATAAAACTTGTAATTACTTTCTTCTAGAATTTAAGAAGTAGAGTCAAGCTATGAGATATTGTATTTCTCAGCCAATCATTCTGCAAAATAAAAACAACAGTGTAACAAGTAAGAATAGAAGCCTGACAGACAAAAATTAATTTTTCCATGGGGGCTATAGTGTAATAAGGCTCAATCTCAGAAAAAAAAAAAAACATCCTTTTTCAGAATTAACACTTGAGGAGCTCTCCTTTCTATGGCTTCTTATTAAATTTTTGTGACCTTGACATTGTTCCCATATACCTAATTCCAACATGTTATTTGTTTAAAGAAGTTATTGGTGGCTACATCAATGGTTCTAACGAGACCACATACATATTCTAATTACTTAGCAGGTGATTAATTGTGTGGAGAAAAAAGTTACAGCAGGAGATATTTACATTTCACCCAAGAATAAACATTTAAGTATTTTCCAATGGCACAGCTATTTTTATTGCTGAGAATCACTATACAATTATTGCTCTATTTTGGCTCATCTGTAGCTTTAATGAGGCATACATTAGTATAAATATTAAAGATTAAAATAACTTCAAGGAAATGAAACTTTTATCATAAAGAATAAGAAGATGGACAAGGAAACATAAAAAGGACAAAGAAAGAAAAGAAGGAGGAAAACAAAAAATTTCAATTCATAAGCTTCTTGAAAAAATTCAGTATTGTATGTTACATACTTTAAAAATGTTAAATGATGTAAAAAATAGACCAAATGAGAATAACTTTCTATTTGCCTATTCAAAACAATTAACTGATGTCAATTGACCTAGTTTCTTTTCAAATACATCTGTATTTATTTATATATCTGAGAATGTTTTTGAGGCTAAAGTAAAATATATTCATATTTAAATTTATTTATATTAATATTTATATTTAGCTTTGTTACATATTTTATATACAATTTTCTTATATATATTGTTGAAACATATAATTTACAAAAGGTCTCTTATAGGTTGAATTTTTGTTTCCCCATTATTTAAATAAGACAAAGTTGAATCTTTTTTCTAAATGAAAATAAAATTGAAAAAAAATCCACTACACATCAACCAAGAACAAATCAATAAAATAGAAACCAGATAAGTAACACAGAAAATCACTGATATAAAAAAATAGGCATCTTGAGATCTGAGAAATTCATAAAACTGTATGTCAGACTGATAAGACACAAAAATGTTTTAAGACACAATTATCACTTTTAGAAGTGAAAGAAGTAATATTACTATAGAATATACTACTACAAAATGAACAATAAAAATGTTATGAAGTAATTTACCACAATAAATTTAAAATTTTAGATTAAATATGTCAATTCTATGGAAAACAAATATCATCAACACATCAAGAAGAATTGATTCCCTGATGAACACTATATCCACTAAAGTAATTGAAATTATAGTAAACAACAACAAAACCTTTTCCTAGAAGAAAATTTCCACACAGCTTATAAATGGCTTTGCTGATTAATTTTGTTAAATAATGAAAAAAGTATAATAGCAATTCCAAAAAATTCTTCCAAAAACTAAAAATAACTTTCATAATATTATACCTGATGTCTCATTTGCCAAGACATTTCCTTCCCCCGCCTGCGATGTAATTTCTCCAGTCCACTCTTTAGCTATGAGAATTGCCTGGCCTACTATTTTATTTTATTTATTTTATTTTTTGTTCCTTTCCTTGTTTTGAGGTTTCCATTACGGATGTGCAAATGAGAGTTCTGCCAAAAATGAGAAGGAAAGATTCCTCTTCATAGCTCTGAATTTTTCTCTCATTGTCGCTTCTTCCTCCTCTTCTTCTTCTTCCTCTTCTTTTTCATCTTCTTCTCCTCCTCCTCCTCCTCCTCCTCCTCCTCCTTCTTCTTCTTCTTCTCAGAATTCCATTCTGTCTCATAAGTAGAAGGTTTGTGGAGTCTGAGTTTTTCCTGCACAATGATCTAGAACCTGTTTCTAACTGTATAGTGGAAGCAATTAAAAAGCTACATCTTCTTACTTACTTTTTCTAAAAGATCACATACCTATGCAACCTATTTTCCAATGTCTGAAAGCGTTATTGAATTTTATATGTATACTTTTATAGTTATTTGCAATGGGATTTCAATTACTATAGCAGTTAATCCTTCATCATTGAAGGAGAAATCTCCTTAAAATTTTAAGAATTAAGATCGTAGAACAAAAAAATAAAAGATACATGATTCTTTTGCTTATGTTGGTGTTGACAAGAGAATTCTTTTGAGATAGAGGAATGTCTTAGAATCCTAGAGAATGAACAACTTTAATATGATGAAATATCACATCTCTATTAGTGTCTGCATTTAGTGGGGGAAGCAAGGGCTTAGGATTCTTGTTTTTTTTTTTTTATTTTCATACTAAATTTCATGCTTATTTTCAGCCCTCGTTAGCAGCTTTCCAGTTGGAGATTTGCTTCATTGAACCTGACTAGTTTTCTCTGAAAAAAAAATATTCTTTTTTTTTTATTTTAAAGAAAATAGGACAAAACAAAACAGAACAGAATGAAAAAAGCAAAAGAAAACAGTATAGAGTCAAACATAATATAGCATTTCAAAGCTAGGATTCTTGTTTTAACAGCTTAATAAAACACATATTTTGAAAATCATTCCATTTTAAAACATAAAACTCTTCTTTATTTTTTTCATTTCCTGAAACTCCTTCAATGATACATTTTAACATATTCAAACCTGCACCTATTGAATTTATATGTCAAACAGTTTGAGGATAAGTACAACTTCTGCAACTGTCAAGATTATACACACAACATCATCTCTAAAAGTTTCCTTGTAGCATGTCTATTTTTATTGTTGTTATTCTTGATGGTTTTCAGGGGAGATAAAAAGAAAAAGAGACAGAGACAGAGTACATATGTTAAGAAAACTTAACATTGTCTTAACAAATTTTAAATAGATAGCATGATATTGTCAGCTATAGGCATTACACTAAATAGTACTTCTCTGACATTCCTATATATCATACAACTAAACGTTACTTCTTTTAACTATCACCTCTTCATTCCCTACCCCAGCCTATGGAAACCACCACTGTATTCTCACTTTATTTTCTGTGAATTTGACTATTTTAGATTTTACAGGTGAGGTTGCACAGTATTTATTCATCCTTTTATGGTTTATTTTATATACTCTGATCCCCTCCATGTCCACTAGTGTGCCACATGGTCACAGATAGTAAGACCTTCTCCTATTTTAAGGCTGAATAGTACCATAATCAATTGCATGTACATACCACAATCTCCTTATTCATTTATCTGTTGATGAGTATTTACTTTGTTTCTGTATCTTGGCTAGTATTAATCATGCTTCAGTGACTGTGGGAGTGCAAGTATCTCTGTGAGATCCTGATTTTATTCCATTGGATAAATATGCAAAAGTTAGATTGATGGATCATAATAGTTTTACTTGTAAATTTTTGAAGAACTTCTACCTTGTTTTCTATAATTCCTATAATAATTTTCATTATCACCAACACTGTAGAAGGGTTCCTTTTTTCAACATCATTACATATATATATATATATATATATATATATATATATATAATTTTTAAAAGTAATAACCATCCTAACATTTGCAAAGTAGTATTTCATTGTGTTCTTTATTTGGATTTATCTCATGCTTAATGATGTTGATTACTTTTCATATACTTGTTGGTCATTTTAATGTCTTTCAAAAAATTCATTCAGGTCCATTACTCAAATTTTAGTTGGATTTTTAATTTATTTTACCATTTAGTTTTAGAAGAACCTTATATACGTTGGATATTTACCTTTCATCAGATATGTAGCTAATACATACTCTGTTTCTAGGCTGTGTTTTTATTTTATTCATCTTTCCTTTTCTAGGCAGAAACTTTTATATTTGATGTAGTTACACCTATTCTTTTCTGATTTTCATTCCTCAGCTTCTGGTGTCATAGGCAAAACACCACTGCCAGCTGTGTATGTTGAGAGGTTGAGGCAGGATGACTACCACAAGTTTGAGACGTACCTGGGCTACATAGTTAGTTCAAGGTCAGCCTAAACTACATAGCAAGACCCTGTTTCAAAAAAAACCAAAGAAAAGCAATACAAAACAAAAGCAAAAACAAAAACAAAAACAAAAACAAGAAGAAAGGAAAAGAAAGAAAAAAAATCATTGCTCAAGTCCAGTCAAGAAGTTGATTCTTTATATTTTCTTTTAGAATTATTAAGGTTTCATCTCTTACAGTCAATTCTTTATTTTGAGTAGACATTTTGTTATGACATAAGTTTCCAATTTAATTATTTTGCGTATGAATATCCAGTTTTGCTAACACTATTATTTAAGAGACTGTCCTTTTTGCATTATGTATTTTTGGTATTTTCTCAATAATTTGTTGACTATTTATTTTACTTCCTTCTTAGCGTTCTATACTCTTCCATTGGTATATGTTTTAAATGCTGTAGATTATAGTATAATTTGAAACCTTGGAGTGTAGTACTTCCCCCTCATAATATTTCAAGATCATTTTGGATATTTGGGGTTTTATGTTATTTCATATGAATTTTTAGACTTCTTTTTCTATTTGTGTGAAACATGCCATTGGAATATTCATTGCATTGAATTCTAAAATCATTTTCTGTTAGTGACATTTACTTTAGGAAGAAACCACAACCCTATAGAGTTTCCTACAGTGTAGATCTTGTTGAGTGTATTGTCAGAGTTTCTGTTGAACAAATTTTTCTGTCTACAATATTTTCTCCAAACTGCTATGACTCACAGATGTAAAGGTGTGCTTAGGTTCAAATCAATGAGGATAAAATCTTTTCTAAAATTTCTTTCAAGTTATTACTCTAGAAGACAGTCAGTGTTCACCACACAATGAATTTCTGATTATTGAGAAATACAAACAATTCTTAATGAATTAATCCATTTAGTAATCAGGCATCATAGATTTTGGCAATAATCACTATAGCAATAGCAAAGCTTTATTAATCACAAGTTCCTCAACTTGTCATTTATCTTTAACTTCTTGAACACATTTAAATGAAAACTGTAACTAATGTTCTTCAGTTAGTTAGCACTCAATGTCAGATAAGTGACTCATAATCTCACTAGCATCACTAGAACTATTTTATGATCATCTAATTTTTTTCTTTTAGCATATTTTGACCACAGTAACCTATATATTTAATGAAATTATTTTATAATAAATGTTATAAAAAGAAATTTTAGTATTACTTGTTCATTGAATCTCAAATATTTTTATAAATTTGATCCTCACAAATTAAACATTTATTTTCTCACTATATTGCTGTGATGGTGAAACTTAGAGATAAGTGCTCAAATTGCAAATGAAAGCCCAATTATTTATCACAAAATGCCAACATTGCAATTAAACCTGAACACTGACGTTTTAGTTTAAAAAACAACCCATGCATCGACCTCTTTTGTCTTAAAAACAAATGATGCACGTGCTGTAGGTTCACCACCACTGACATACTGTGTATAGCTTATCGCACTTTTAATACTGACAGTCCCATCCATCTCTGAGCAACATAGCAAGAGTTATTATTCCATCCATGTGAGTGTGAATGTGTGAGAATGCATCTATGATATAAAATGAAAACGACTAGTGTAGAAAAATATGATTAGTACTATAAGCAGGAAATAACTGAGGGGAACAGAGAGAGTGGGGAGAATAAAACATACCGCTGATGTCAACCTCAGTGCTCTTCACAGAGTGGTTCTCATAGAAACACTAATTGCAAGCTTCCTTTCCACTCAGTTGTATACTCAACATTCCCCACCTTTACATTTACATGCTTCAAAGAAAATACTATGAAATATTAATCTGTTTTCTAGGAATTCACTTTTTATGAAGAGAATATCACTTGCTATAGTAGGAATTTAATTAGAAAGATTCATATCTTCCAAAATAGGGCCAGAAATCCAACTTCAAAAGGAAAAACTGTGAAATCCATTTCGATTTGATCTCATTTGCCAAAATAAGGTATATTTTAGTGAATATGCTTCTTTAAAGGAAGGGGAGTGCAAATATATAACAAACACTGCAAAGAAACTAGATAAAAATCCAAACTGCCATTCCACTCTGATATCAATCAAATTTCATGCAAGCAAAAAGAAAAAGAAGAGAACTGAATGGGGTGTAATCATATAAAATATAGGATGTGTCTAACAGAAGGAACCTGGAATACAGAGAGACTAATTGAGAAAACCTGTAGAAATTAATTTGGGAAATTGTGCATAGAAAAATGTGCTCAATTATATGCAACGCCCATGTACAAAATCAGCATCAATGTATAGTATAAAACTATCTGACCTTAGTTCCAGACAACTACATGGGGGACAAATCAATAATGCTGGTCACTATCCCTATTCTTGCAAATACCACAAATTACCTTTTTTTACATTAACCATTCTACTCTTGTTAGTTCTTGATGAGATTTTTCCATACTTTTTCCTGAATATCATCAGTGGATTGTCATAAAGAAGTGAAATTTACCTGTGCCAGGAGACTTAGTTGAAATTAAGTTAATTGTTTTATGTGGAAATTTCTTTCTCAATGATTCCACAGCCTTAAAAAAAGAGTATAGGTTTCATGACATCGCACAAATTTGTGGTGGTGTGGGGAGGAAAAGCTGCCAGCATTTGCTGCACTTGGGTAATACCGAATGGTCCTTACATCTGCTGCAGTTACAAATGCAAATCTTTTACAATGCAGGCGAATCTGTCACTCCCTGCTGACCTCTACGGATCCCCATTCTCAACCTCTGTTCCACACACAGAGTTATGTCCTTCATCAGCTCCAAATTTACCCATGCAGTGTCTTTAGTTTTAGAAAAAAATACGCTGTTTTTGTTTGTTAGCTTGTTTTATAAAAGGATAGATGGAGTCACACTTACCTCACTTGCTTCTGATGCTAAGAGTTCTAACCTTCTTTGCTTCATTCTTCCATTATCTGACAACTTGGCAGTCACAGATATGGTAACAATGAATGGCATTTATGATGCCCTTTAGGCCTAAGAATATTAACTGGAGGTTAGCATAAATAAATAATGACATACAAGCAGATTCAAACTTGAATAGAATTTAGAGGTAAAATTCTGTCACTGTTAGTATCTCTATCTAATTGGTATTGCATATGAGTAGGCTGATTGATAATATTGTTTCAGACTATAAATTAAGGTACATGCTTTGTATATAATTCAATTTCCAGCTCTCCATGAGGGAATACCCAGTGAACTAGAGCAATAAAGCATTACCATCAAGATGATTTCCATCCCAAGAGATTGTTCTGTAGCACAGAACATTAATTACAGTTACTAAGGAGAAAAGATAAGTGTCAGTCAAATTCTCAGGCTCGGAATAGTTACCAGTATTGTCAGGTAAGGTCTACCAAGGAAAAAGTGTCTAGAATTTTTTCCCCCTAGACATAAAGAGAAGCCAGAGGAAATCCAACATCTGGTTCTAATTTACAAGCAATTTTTGTAACAGAAAGTCCAATAATTACATATGAACTTATGTTAACATAATTTAGTCTAACATTCTGGAATAAAGAATTTAAAGATTGATAACCTAGTTTGAATATAAGCTCTGTCACTCAAGTTGGGACAATTGAGTAGATCTTTGATTATCTTTGAAGTAAATATCTCTTTTTACTAGATAAAGGAACCTCAATTGTGTTGATGCAATTGAATGTCATATTAGATTTAGTCCTCTACAACAGGAGCCTGAGTCAAAGTTTTAGGTATAATAGTGATAGGGTAGTAAATATGAAGGCAAAAGAAAAATGAAGATAGTGAAAAAGTTGAAAGATGAACTAATGTTATTCAATATTTTGGATACTGCTTCACTACAATCTATGGAGAGAACCAACAGGTATTGAATCTGTTCAAGAATTTCTTTGTTAAATTGTTAAAGAAAAATCATCTCAGAGACATTCATAGAATAGAAAGGGAATAGGATTATCAATTTGATACTAACCTAATTCCCTTCTTCCATCTCTTGTGAATTAAAGTTTACTTAATGCACAACTAAATCCTCCCTATTTCTAGATTCTTGATCTGAAGCTCCTGAGCAACTGCTCTAGAAACCAGACCATCATTTCATCAAAATCTAGAAGCTAAAGAGCAAGAAAAAAGGACTAGGATCCTACCAAAACAAAGAAACAAGGAGATGTACAAGGTAACCTGACAAGCTTCAAAAATGTTTTCCAATGTTACATAATTGTGGGAAGTGATTCATGAATTAGTATTGACATAGTCACTCTTAATAGTTCCCTTAAGAGTTGTGCACAATTGGCTTAAGGTTTAGCAAGCCATCCCTTTCTGCTATTTTAAAAGTGTTTTGCAAAATAATTTCCTTTTAAATTTAAAAAATAAAATGACCAAGGAGACTCCATAGATATCATTCTGTCCTTGCTTTGAATGCCTGTATTTGACTCAGTTTTCAAGAGCATGTGAAAAGGTGGAAAAGAATCACAGTTTAAGGTATGAGATCTGGAACTTTGGGTCAGATACGGGTTTCCCATGACTGATAACTAAACATTGCTTAAGCTATCTTTACTTCATTTTTCTCATGTGTAAAACAACAGCAATCATGGGTATTTTATGGTATTATAATGCATATTAAATGAATTAATATTATAAACTTCTTATATTAAGTGATATTATATTATAAATATGATCTTGCAATCCCATTGTTATACATGCAATTTACTTCATTGAATATTGAGTAAATTACTCATCACTAGAAATATCTGGACAATTTCAGGGTTGCTCAAAGTATGAAGCACTAATGAGTGATCTCAGGACTTGAGAAGAAGAGAAGAACAAATTTACCTGGAAAACTAAGCAGTTTATCATCTATTGCATTTCTCTGGCAGCAATATTGAAGCCATTTTGACCCCTTTAGAAGAAAGAGCCCTTGTAAGTCCAAATTTTTATTTTTCCTACTTTTTTATTGTTATTGGTTGATTTGAGGTTTTTTGAAAATTAATATGCTTCTCTCTGAACTTTTATTTCCTCAATAAAATTCATATCCTAGTGAAAAATATTGCAAAATATTACCTCTCTGAGTCATCCTGTCATCTCTAATGTTAGTGTCCTATTTATCTACATGAGATATTTCAGTATTTTGGTTGATTTATGTCTTGGGTAGTTCTTAGCTTATAAGTGTTTCTATTCATCTTTATATTTTCATTTATTCATTTATATATTTTCCTTTTATTCATTTATAGATTTTTTTCAGCTAGTTTTTATCTCCTGCTTCAGAGTTATCAAGAAGATAGCTTATTCTATTGCAGAATTTTCACTTAAAGTCTCATATCCAATTTTATTTCCTATTATAAAAGCAGAATCTATAGTTTTCTACTGCATACTTTGTTCTTTAATAAAAAAATTCACATGTCAGCTTTAAGGGCACAGGTGAGTATCAGTCTGCCCACCACTGCATCCCTTCATTATCTTCTGACACTAGGTGTGATGTAGTCTGACAGTAACTCTTATTATTCCATTTAAAAGTAGCTCTCTATTCATTCTAAGAAGATTCTTTCAAAAAGAAAGCCTTAAATGTTGCTCATTACCAAGACACTTGGAGAAACTAGAGATTTCTTAATGGATTTTCTATTCTGATAAAAAAATTTTTCAGGAGAACACTTCAATCTTCTAATAAAGAAAAACTTCATCTACAAAGTCAAGATGTTTAGGCTAGTGGCAACATTACTGTACAATTCTTTGTGAAAATTTAATGTGATTAATTGTATGATTATACTTCTTAAGAAGAGCTCTGGGTCTTGAAAATATATTTGATGTTTCATTTCACCTTAAAGAAACTACTTTTGTTAAGATTTCAGGGAAAGATATACAAGATTTCTTGTAAAATTAAGTGTCTTATTTGAAAAGTGGCCAAGGATTTACTTCTATTATGATTCAAGATTTGGTGCCTAATTATGACAAACAAGTAACTAATGAATTTTAGTGAAATTGTAAATAGGCCTTATAAAATACTTCAAAATGTTAAAGCAATAGGTAAGGAAACTAGGGAGACTGATTCTTAGGAAGATTTGGGTTATGTCATTCATTTCTTTTTCTTGTGTTACATAATTGTTACCTTTACAAATTTTGTGGTCTGAGACTTTGAGGAACTTTTTCTTCCGGTCTTGTCAGTTTATTTATTCTATTAACTTCTGACAATTCATTCCAGAGAAATTAATTATCCTTCTTGATAACTAATCTTTCAAGTTGATATAGGTTTCATCCCCAACCCCTGCATAGACTTTTGAAAATACATATATTCTAACTGGTGTGGTGACATTGTTCTTTATTTAAAAATTTGCCCTCATTTTGTTTCAAAAATAAGAACTCTATATTCATATTTAGAGCACCAAATCTTATGTGTGATGTTCAGAAATACTTTTGATAATGACAGTTGCTAAAGCAAAGCTATCTAAACAAAAAGGGAAATGTGTTGATTCTCACAAGTGAAATTTCCAGGGGTATGTCTTGAGACAAAATTGGGTTACATTAAAATGATTTTACATATTATCTTATTTTATACTCTCATTGCATTTCTTTCTTAAGCAGACCTGAAGCTCACAATTCTCCAAGCTTAACGCTGACTTTCTTAGGCTAGCCCAGAGGCAATAAAAATCTTGCTTTCCAGTTATTTGAACCAAATTCTTAGAATTGCAACTCACTTTCTCTAATGAGGTCACTTATAATGAATACTCACTGTGACCAAGGGCATGAAATACATTGATTGGTTTTAGCAGAAGCCTAGTATTTTATCTTGAAATATATTTGAATCATTTGAGATCAGTTATAGCTCTTAGTTGAAGGTGAAATAATTCTTTCTTGCTAGATTGAGCAAGAAGAGGTTTATTTGATGTTACTAAGAAGGTTATAAAATCCAGATTCAGCTATACAATGAAATAGCAGCGATGATTCTAAAAAAATACTCTCAGCAGGAGTACTGACACTGTTGAAGCAACATTAGCCCAGTGAAAAGATTCTGCCTCCCCTCCACCTAAGAACTATACACCTCAACTCAGTACAGTGAATGTCATGCAAACTACAATTTCAAGGATATCAATGGTATGTTTGATAGATGGCAACTAAATCACATGCCTAAACCTTAGTGTTCAGAAGTGATGATGATTACTCTTAGTCTTAGTGCTGCTGTAACAGAATATCTTCAACTGGGTGTTTTATACTGAAAATAAATTCACTGAATCACTGTTCTGGAGGTTGTGCATTCTAATATCAAGGGGCTAGTATCTTCCAAAGGCTTTCTTGCTTGTGTGTCACATAATGAAAAGTGAAAGGAAAAGAGAAAACAACAGGGCCGAATTTTCTTCCTTATTTAATTTTTATTCATTTAATTTATTTTTAACAGATAGATAAAATATAAAATTATTCACATTAATGGACTTCCATGTGATATTTCAACACATACATGTGAATGAAGGGTAAATAAAACTCTAGCCAAAATAATGTCCCTGACAACAGAGGATATTCAATGAAATATCTGTTAGCTGAATGGATGAACAAAGCAAATTTTATACATTATACATATAAAATAATATCAAATGGTCATAGGTGTGGTTTTAGGGCACAAAATAAGCAAGAAACATAATTTTTAACATAAATGATGACAACATCTATAGCACAGCAAAAGAACATTTTTGAGCTCTTATATTATCAATGTATGTAAATGTGAAATATACAGCTTATTAAAATTGCTGTGGCTTGGCTGTGGTGTGCTCCCAAGGGGACATGCCCACAATGGATACCTGGTGCTTGGTGTGACAGATTCTGGGACAGTTAAGGGGTGGGGCCTCATGAAAGGTTCTATGTCACTTGGCCCTCCCCTCAAAAAGGATTAAGACAGTTTTCAGAAGTCTTTGAATTCTCTTGACACCAAGTTATTAGGAAAACCAAAGCTGGAAACCTGAATTCCTCTCTGGTTTCCTATCTGGCAATATGATTTTTTCCCCCCATATTCGCTACTGTTATGATGCCATTAGCTACTGGCCCTCTTCAGATGCTAAACACATGAGGTTACCAGATCTTAGACTTTCAGACTCTAAAACTGTGAGATAAACTTTCTTAATGAATTTACACAGCCTCAGGTATTTTATTACAGTATTGAAAACAGTCCAATACAAAACTCAATCAAACTTTGTCATAATGATTTCAAAGTGTCAAGTTTGATTATAAGATTATTTCCTGGGACATTTACTGAAACAATGGTATGTTTTATGAATTGAAGGTAATTGGTAAATTCATTTAATATAGAAAATTACAGTCCAAGTGCTTCTAGTATAGCAATATTTTGAATGATTTGCCTCAGTGTAGAAAACTGAAATTTTGAGCTCATTCTGACTCCCTGTTATCTGTGGTTGTCTTCCAGCCCCTTCCTTCCAATTTACTCCCACGAAAGAGAAATACAAATAGAAGGACAGAGACAAAATTACATTCTTAAAAACAAAAATTGGTTGACAAAACTGGTCCTCAGTTGTTCTATTATGAAGTTTCTTTTTTTTTCTTTTTGCATTAAATCTAAAAATAATATTGTCATGGAGTTAATAAGAAAGAGTGAATGTAGGATTTGCTTAAGCCTGTGACTTGGAGCATAAGGGTAAACATTTCTCCCCATATGATCATCTAATAGAATTTGTTGGTGAAACATCTTCCTGGAAGTTGTCCTTGACCTTAATATACTGAGTGAGATCATATATGGGCCAGATGGTATTAGTGTTATATTTGTCAGTGGAATTTAGAAGAGTTCAATTTTTATTGTATTTTATTAGTACATGTTTGTTGTACCTGAAATTTGCATTCATCTTAGAGCATAGATACATGTATATAATACATCTTGCTTCTGCTTTAAATCTCCCTCTTCTCTATCTCTATCTCTCAGTCTCTAAATCTCCTTCCCCCACTTTTGAGAAATAAAAGCAAGAATCAACAAATGAGATTATATCAAATTTAAATGTTTCTTTACAAACAATCAATTTAGTACAGTGAAGAGACATCCTACCAAATGGGAAAAATTTGCCTGCTTTCTTCAGATAGTGAAATAATATCTAGAATGTGTAAAGAACTAAAAAATGTTCAATCATGTAAAATAAAACAAATCAAAATATGGGCAAGTGAAATGAACAGACACTTATCAGAGTAAAATGTATAAATGGCCAATGAACACAGAAAAAAAAAGTTCAACATCACTGGTCATTAGAGAAATGCAAGTTAAAACAATGTTTAGGACTTTTCTTACACCAGAAAGAATGCTATCATTAATAAGTCAAAGAATACCAAATGCTGGCAGTTGTGGTAAACAAGAAACACTCTTACATTGTTGGTAGGAATATAAACTAGTACAGCCATTAGGAAAATCACTATGGAGTTTCTCAAAGAGCTAAAATTAGAAATTCCATATGATCCAGCTATTCCCCTTCTAGTATGTTCCTGAAAAAGCTAAAGAACTTGTATTACAGTGATACATACTTACCAAGGTTTATAACAACACAATACATAATAAATTCTGGAAGTGATTTGTGTGCCTACCAACAGATGGATAAATAAAGAAAATGTGGTATCTATACATGATAGCATGCTACTCAGGTATAATGAATGATAAATTCAGGACATTTGTAGGAAAATGAATGCACTTAAAAATATACTGTTAAGTAAAATAAATTGGATTCACAAGCTGAAATATCCTGTGATATCTCTCATTTGAGTAAGGGAAAATACAAATCAAGAGCATAATAAAAGATGGATTGCAGGAAGCAGGGGGATAGATCTCCTGCAAATGAGAAAGGATCCAGGAGACTAAGGCTAAAGGATGAGGGGGAAGGAAAGAGAAAG
>RJWT010021397.1:0-17603 GCA_004365215.1 Cuniculus paca | reverse complement strand
GGATCTGCGTGGCTCCCCCTGGCTTGCTGGGCTCAGCAAAGCGAGGCCACATTCCATTCATCACAGTTACTTAAGGTGCTGAATATCAGGTTGGGGAAGGCAGGTTTGATCCAACACAGTGTCTGTGTTACCCTGACATCCCTCTGCTAGTGGTCCAGTGAGTAGGACCTAAGTCACGTTTGGAACCATGTGTCACAGCATAACAGACCGAAATCAGTCATCCAGACAGCGTTTTCTTCCAAGTGTTCTTCCTACTTCTATTTGAATATATCGGCCTGAGATAGCCCGCTCTGCTTTTAGAGAGCTCTAATAATTAAGAGCTCTTCTGTATGTGGAGCTAAAATTTGTCTTTCTGTAGTGCTTACCCATCTATCCATGTGTAATTATGTCTCCACAAGATAGAGAACTTGTCAGATAGTCAGATGTTTACCAGATGAAACGCTCCCCGATTTTTCACACACTTCTCACACTCGGTGTTGCCTAGTGTGTTTGATCACTCAGTTCATGTTCCTTGAAATCCTTAGCAATTTGATGTCCAGAATTTTTTGACCACAATACTTCAGATCTGGCTACAAATGAGACCATGGACTTTTTTGAGCTAGATACCCTATGTCTATAGAGGTAGAGTACGATGATTAGTTTTCAGCAGTCATATCCCATCGTTGGGTCGTACTGTATCAGCTGTCATCCTTTCCTTACTCCAGATTGCCCTCTAACTCAGAGACACAGAAACCCGAGCAAGGCCTCCAGGGCACCTGATGGAAGGCCAACGGATTCTGTCCAGTGTCACCTTCCCCGTCCTCTTCACACCCTCTAGACCGCAGCTATTTGCGACATCGCACTCCCTTGAAATTTATTCCATTGTAATCACATTGTATTTTAAACTAGATATCTGATTTTGGACTGGTACCTCCCTGGAAATATCCTTATCTTTCTCACATGGAGAACTTCTTACGCTTCTGAACTGAATCCAACCTCCAGGTTATATCTTGTCAGGCCCCAGGGTGCTCATTCTGTTCACAAAAAGACTCCTGATAACCTAAAAGCCCTGGGCATATTTTTAGCGTGCTCCCTGATAAATCAGACCTCCACAGGTGGTGTATTTATGGAGGTGGCATCCAGTACATGAAAGTTGGGTAATCCATTCATCCTTACAAAACTTTATGCAGTCAGATTTCTCTACCGCAGTCCCTGTGGTTCTGGACTATTTTCAGACCTACTTGTTTCACTCTCAGATCTTTATCACAGGTCAATATAATTTTTATGGCAGCAATAGTCTTTTCCAAACCATTAATAAAATTGTTGAAAGGAAAAGAATCAGTGACAGGTCATCAAGGCATGATGTCCCTGGAAACTTTCACCCATATACATTGATCACACTCTCTAGGTATTGTACTTTAATGAGATTAGGAATCTATAAAGTAGTCAACTAAAAATACACTAATGACTAAGTGAATCATTAAGGCCTGAAAAAATTAAGGAAAAATCTAAGAAATAATCACAGATCAGAAAAGAATAAGGAGACATAATAGTCAAGTATAACATGGTATCCTAGATTGGGTCCTGGAACAGAAACATTTTATTGATTGAATTACTGGTGAAATTTAAAGAAAGTCTGGGCGTGGCTTCCTAGTATCATACCAGTGTTTCTTTCTTAGTTTCAGTAAAAGATCACAGCTATGTAACATGTTAGCATTAGAGGAAGCTGAGAGGGGGGACTATGGTATTCTCTGTACCATATCGTTCAAGTCTTATGTAAGTCTATAATTGTTTCAAAAGAATTTCAAAAGTTTAAAATGAAAATATTTTTGAAAAAGGAAACACAAACACTTTAAAACCCATCACTTTCAAATTGTTTTAATTATGAACTTGAGTTTATTTACTCCTCCAGCATCACAGTGGTTTTCTCTAAAAAATCTATTAAACAAGGACGCACCACTCCTTAAAACCCTGGCTGCTTATCGGAAGAATGGCGGTAGTCTTTTCCTCAGCCTTTGACCCTAGGAAATATTTTTTGTCCACTGATTTCTGTGGAAGAATTTGACCCTCTGCTGTACTAATAAAATCACTGCATGCTGATGCAGAGATCTTTTGTGTGTTTGTTGTTATATATTTGCTCTGTTTTCCAAATTAACTTTATATTTAAGAGCAGTTTTCCAACCACAGTAAAATTAAGTAGATGGTACAGAGATATCCCATATATCCTCTTCTCCCATATTCTCCTTCAGAGTGGTACAGTTTTACACATCGTGATCACCCAAATTCTGTAATCTACATTAGGTTGTCTCTTGGTGTTGAACAGATCAATGACATCCACATTCGCACACATCCTATGGGTTTGGACCCACATTGTAGTGTTATAAAGGCAGTTTCTTTGCCCTAAAAACGTCCTCTGTGCTCTGCCTATGCATTCTTGCCCTCCCAAACTCCTGGCAACTGTTACTCCTTTCACTTTAGCCCAACTGTTGACTTATTTTGGAATGCCGTAAAGCAGGACTCATACAGACACAACTTTATCAGCGTGGTGTCTGCAACTTAGTAATACTCAACCTTCCTCTTAAGTTTCCCCCTGGCTTGATAGCTCATTTCTTTTGAGTGCTGAGTATGTTGTCTGGAGATATCACAGGTTACTTGTGTTGGGGGTTCTTTTGGTCTGAATTGTGTACATGTCTGTATTTTTTCCCCCAATGGCTACTTTTTTTTTTCTGAAGCAGAATTTTCTGAAGCCTGTACTAATTTGAGGAGCACTTTAAATACTAAAATTAGAAGAATCACTTCCTTCTTATAGTCCAAACTAAAAATGAATTTCCCTATTGTGCAAAAATATGACTTCACTAACTATCCCCCTGCAAAGCATCACTCGAAGCACTGCTACATAATCATTTTATGTCCTAGGTGGACTGGATTATAATCCTATAGACTAAGCGTGGTATAAGCAGGATGTTGATTACAAATTTGCCCCCAATAAATGCTGCAAATGCTTTTCTGAAATCAGACCCATTGTGTCTATAGCAAATGTTGGCCAAGTGACCTCATACAAAGTTTTAACTGATCTAACATGATTTATTCTCTACAAACTCCATTCTTAGATATCACTTTCTAAAAGTATGGGAGGTGACCCCCTGTTTATTAGTTGGATTGCAAGCTGTCCAAGACTCAGACAAATGCAAGAGAACTGCAAGAAATCGCTTCCTAATTGTCAGACTCCCACACTATGTTTAGGAAACACAATCATGAGGCTCATTTCAGAATTGCTTCTATTTAACCTTCCTTTTAATCAAAACCAAATAGTTAAGAAATTTTCTCTCCAGAAGACTTCTAATATGTAAATTTTCATTATCTTTGACCTCACAGTGTGAGGTGACTTTTCATTTCTTAATGAATCTTGTAGTGTGGCTGGGACGTGCATCAATCCGGCCAAGGATGAGCAGAATACAGGCCACTGGAGATGAGAATCCGGGAAGCTCCTCTCTTAGTACCCAATCTAGTAAGTTCAGGATATAGCCATAATGGTCCAAGAGTCAAAAAGGGCAAGAAAATCTATTCCCTCCTTTGAAATCACAGGGATTAGATATTATTTACATTTGAATGCAACATAGTATATGGACAGAGGCAAAGGTAGCGAGCTGGTTGACAACTCGAATGGTGGATTTTACAAATGACATCTTTTATTATGCCAATGGCTTTGTTTTCAATATATTACTCCATTGAAAATAATGGAATTATTATCCCAGAAGAGAAAACAGAAGAGAAAACTTGATGTTCAGAGATGTAAACTTGCCCTAGATGGCCACAATGGTAAAGTGGTTGAATTCACCCATTCATTGTTTGTTGCTATAATGAAATACCTGGGGCAGGCTACCTTTATGAAGAAAATAGACTTACTTAGCTCATGGTTTTGGAGGTCTGAGGGCAAGGTACTGGTCTCTGCTCAGTTCTGATGGGGACCTCCTTGGCTTTATTGAGCTTTGGCATGGCAAGGAGGGGAGGAGCATGTGTAGGAGAAAGAACTGCATCAGAAAGCATGAGCCCCAAGAGGAGCTAGGGTCCCACAGTCCTCAGAGTACGGTCCTCCATTGACCTATGAACTTCCAACTAGACCCAGTCTCTTAAAGATAACATGATTTCCACACCATCACCATACCTAGGACCAATCTTCTAACGCGCAGAGCCTTCAAACCACATTCAAACCACAGCAGAGGCCAAGCTGGGATACGAACCAAGCTATAGTGAGTGCTACAGTCTTCACTCTGTCCTTATTCCTCTCTTTGGCTATGGGTTCATCTGAACTGCTGAGCGTTGCAATGGCCAGCTAATTTTTCTGTAGTGAGAGCCAAATGAAGAGGTTCTCAAACCCATCAATAAAATCTTTCAAGATCATAGTTCCTTAAGTGTATTGGTCTATATTCACAAATTATGTGCTTGTGGTACTACAATAACATAACAAGTATATAATAAAAGACATCTAGTAAGAAAACATTACTATAAAAATTTAACTATATGATAATATTTTCTTTTTCCAACTCAGTGAGTCATCTTATTTACTCCTCCAATCTATATCCCCTCACACAGAGGCTTCCCTTTGCCAAAGCTAATCACTCACATGCTATCTTGGTAAATTTTTATGCAATTACTTTGAACTAGTGTCTTTACATCAGGGGTTATGATTTCAAATAAGTGGCATCTCAGTTCACGAACTTAATTTGTCCCATGATTCTGGGGAAGATGGCTGGGGTCATGTTCATCAGCCCATGTGGAATTCGCGAACAAAAGCAAAATTTTGCCAAATGGTTCTGTGTGTAAACAAAATTGTTCATGAGCAGAAGCATCCATGAACTGAGGCATTACTGTATAATTAATGTGACCGTGGGTGACGTAAAGGATACATGACTTTTGGAGCTGACCGAAGGGTAAAAGCCAAGCCTAATTCAATCCTGTTCTACAACTGTGCTGACATCGGTCTCCTCCCAACGGTCTCCATAGCCACACGCACCACCAGTGCAGGGGAGGGGGTTTCTAAATCATGGAGCTCCTGTGGGCGAACATGTGTAATATTTCCCAACCCACATCCATCACCTGTTTTGTGGACCAACGATGGATTTGCACTAAATGACTGAAATGTTCAGAGCCAAGTCTGAATTTCGCAAGGGAAAGATTATTTTTCTTTCATAAGAATCATTTCTCTTGTTGCTAGGATGCTGAATGTTTAGTGAGAACATGTTCCAGGTGGTAGTTTCCCACCTTAAACTCCCAGCACTGCATGGAGGGAGAGTTTGGTAGGGGAAGAAGCATGCTCTTGGTGCCATAATTTGTTAATTTGTAAGCGATAGCAGGGCAACTACACTACAGAGGTTACCGTGGGAGAATGAGCATCCTTCTAGGGGACTGACTAATTAGGTGTTCCTGTGTATTGTTTTAATTTAGGGTCTACCAGTTGTGTTTAGTGGCGGTCAAGGATGGTGCCTGGGGAAGAGGTTGGGTAGAAGGAGAGCCGTGTGCCGGTGGGGAGTGCTCAGGCCCCTTCTCTAACCAGAGCAGCTCTCTTCTGACTTGCTTCATGTGTTTGGGGATGCTTGCAGGCTCCATTCAAACAACAGTCTCTTTTCCAACACAACCAAAGACTGAGTACTTGTTGAACAATTTCAGTGTTCTCTTTACAGGTAAAAGATGAAAATTTTCTCTATGACTCATTTTTAAAACTTGAGGCAAGAATGTGAGGCCGAAAGTCAAATGTGATACAATTCCAAGAGCAAAGAATAATGTTAAAGAATTCAAAGAAGTAATAATTTTATACCTTCCACATATGCTTCAAATGAGAGGCTGGGCATTCGGATCATCCAAAGTTAAAATTTCGAGTGGATATAGAAAAACTTAATCCCCACTACAGATGACCTCAGGGACAAAGTGCCTCAGCCCAACATGTGTCTGAGTTTGAGTTTTCATGGAGCCTTATCAGGAGAACTGATAAGGGAGCAATTAGGGTTTTGAACTCTGAATAGCTGATTATCCTTCAGTCTGGGGGCTTTGGGAGAAAAATCAAAATAGATTCATCTTCTGCCTCGTGGTGGGTGGGATTACAAGAATCAAGACACAAAGAGCCAGTGTATTTGCTCTGGAAAGTATATTGGTGTTGAAATGTCATTTTCAGTGAAGTGCAATGTTTTGTCCCGTCAATACTGATGGTCCACCTACATGGGTCTTGTTAGCCCTTTGCTACAGGCAAGACCATAAACATTCAGACACAGGTAGCTGCCACCAAGCATGATGGTGAGCATAGACAGATGGCCATGTACCCGGAGAAACAGGTGTTGCTTTGACAGAAGTCAGTAACTCTTGAATAGTTCTAGTGCCTACATTTCAGAGCGAACACTGTACTCAGTCAACCTGGCTCCAGTTAATCCTCTGGCTAGAAAATAATCCACAATGGACAATAAATAGGTCCAACTAAGTAGGTCTCTCCACAGTTCATGGCATCTCCAAAATCTTTGCCCTTGTTCTAATTCATTCCTAAGGTGCCTCTTTGCTTTTAGCCAAAGCACCTTCATTCATCAAGGGGTACCTCAAATGACCTCTGCGCCTTAGTCAGTTCTATTTAGAGTAATTCCTCTCATCTCCAAATTATCTCATTCATTCAACAAATATTTATTGAGCATCTACTATGTGCCATGCATTGTTGTCATTGCTGGGGATACATCATTGATCAAGACACACCAAGTTCTTGATTTTGTTGAACTTAAAATTTGTGAGAAGACAAGTACAATCACAACAACAACAAAGAGATAGAGGTGTACACACCCACAAATGCACACATATATCTTTCTTTGCATAGTATGACTTCAGAAAATAGTGCTTTAAGGAGCTATGAAGCCAACGGAGAGTAATCTGCACCATCCATTGTCAGTGCCACTCTTTTCCCATAAAAAACCTAGTGTCCTGATTTACCTTTTAATCCATGACTGTTTCATGAGAGTGTTGAGAGAGAGCTACCCTGTGTATCATCTGCAGTGCCCAGCTCAGGTCTTAAAACAGATGTTCAATAAATATTTGTCAAATTTGTTCAATTAAATGCAATCTATTTGCCTGCATCATGGAGAAGGATTTCAATGTGCTCCTGACTGAGGGGTTGGCTTAGACCCCACAAGCAGACGAGCAGCTTTGGGACTGGTTGCAGCTGTCAGAGTGACAGATGCTAATTTAGGTCACAGAGATTTTGTTTTCAAATATGCGCAGATTCTGTCAGTGTCATTCCATAGCTACACTGTGATGGGTCCTAAGATAAAATGTTCATGGTTTCTCCATTCTTCTAGATCACCCCTGACGCCTAGATTTTTGTTTCTTTCAAAACAAAGTTCGCAATTATTTGTTATGATAGCTTTAAATTTATAACTAAGAATCCTTGATATTAATAAATTCACAAATCACAGGGGATTTGTGAATAAAGCAGAGCCTGTAGCAGCTTCTGTCTGGAAGGCCTTTGGCTTCCTTACATAACAAAATCTGAATGGCCTCTTCCCTCTGCCATTTTTTGCTCCATGCACGATTTATACTTACAGTAAGTCAGTCTATAAAATTTCTTTGAGTGTCCATGATCATAGGACTGACCTGGGCGAACGAAGAAGAAATGCACACAGTGATGAAATGCTGCTCTGTCTCTGGCGTGGTGACCAGCCAGGCCCTGTGCTAACTTTCCTCCCCAGCCACCTCTAGAGTTGAGAAGGCAGAGCACCCTTCAGGGTGCCCTAACGCGTAGTTGTAGAGAACAGAATGTGCAACCTGGAGTTAGACAAAGGGAGATTCAAATCCTAATTCTGCCGCTCACTGACCAGGTGACCTGGTCCAGATTCTCTCTCTCACTCACGCTCTCTCTCTTTATGAACCTGACTTTCCTCATTGCATAAAGGGCATAACAAGAACGCCCTTTTAGAGTGGCTGTGCACATTACATGAGATAAAGTATATAAATGCTTCATAGCTCATACTGGAAACTTATATGTCACTGTTTTTAGTCTTGTCTTTCTCACATATAATTACCTTGTGCTAAATACTAAAATAAGAATTCTAAAAAGATACCTTTCAAGACTTTAAGGAACTCATAGTCTAAGTCTAGAAGGTGAGGGATAAGTAGATCATTCTAAGAAGAGAACACACAAAAGCAATGATGAGGGCTCTCTAGAGCCCTTTGGGAACTTGGAGGGAGAATGTCTAATTCACAGAGCATGTAACTGCCTCCCAGTGACTGTCACACAGGAGTTCAAAGGGGTAAATGCAAGTTCAGGAGTGGTGGGAATGAAGGGCAGCCTAGCACAGGGTGCAGGACGAGCAGGAGCATGGAAATAGAATCAGAGTGTATGCAGTGGGAGCTGCAAGCCATTCAGTGCTGCTGCCCATGGAGCCCAGGACACAGGGTGACAAACAGAAATGTACTGGGAAGATGGGCAGGAAGCAGCTTATGGTGGCAGCTCATAGAACTAAGTCATGGGCAGGAACTTGAAACCCACTCTGTAGAGGACTGGTACAAAAATGCAACTAAAGCATTTAGGTAAAGAATTGATGTGGCTATATTTGAACAAAACTTATCACACTGGTGACTGTGCAAAAAAAAGGCATTGGATGAACATGTTAGGAGGTAGAGAGACACTTAAATAAGATTCTGAACTAGGGCACGGTTGTCAGCTGTCAGGAGGAATTCAAGAATCCAGAGGTAATTAGGCAGGGCTAGATTCAGAGAGGAAGAAGTCCAGGAGAACTCATGGGCTTCTATCTGGGAGGTGAAATAAAATGAATTTAGAAGTCCAGGGAAACTATGGTAGGCTTTGGACCTTCTATGCTTCAATGTCCTGAAATTCCATAGAACTATGCGAGGGTTTAGTGGAAGTGGAGACGGATGGCAGAAGCCAGAGACTTCTATAAATTCAAATGGCCTTTCTGCTCCATAAGCAACAGGGTGCACAGTAGAATGGAGTTGAAGGATCGGCCTTCCCCAGCATGAGATCTACACATGGTAAATGCAGCCCATGTGATGTGGCATTAGGTGCCTAGGGACACCAACACGTCCCTCAAACTTCCCCCTGGGGTGTGCACTGTATGGGAAAATAACAGCCTGGCTAGACAGGACTGCGGCTGCAGCCTTGTGCTAGGACCAGTGCCAAGTTCGAAGCAGGACGTTATCTCCCTAATACCCAGCATTCTGGAAGAGAGCTTAAGGATTTAGAGGGTGTGTTTGCAGTGACACAAGCTCTTCCCTCACCTTATACCTGTCAATCCCCGTACCACCTCCAGCGATGCCAATATTAAGTGCTCTCTAATTTATCATCCGCTCCCCTCCTGGCGGAGCACACTATTAACCGTTCTGACCTCGCCTCTTCACTGATGCAGTGATCAATGCCCATAAAATAGCTTTCTCCTGAGAAGTTTCAAGCACCTCAAAACTCATCACAGACGGAGGAGCAGCTTAAACTGAGCCTCGATGTGGTTAAAACCTGAGTGTTGAGGGTCTGCAGTTCTCATTGATTCCTGTGATGGGGACACAGGAAATGGAGACACAGCACCTTGGGGATACAGCTCACCGCCTTTCAGCTGTCACCATGGAGGGGGCAGCTCAGCGAGTCCACTCACGCTCTGCCAAACATAGCCAAACTGCCCGAGTCTTTCCAAGGATTTCCATGCCTTTGTGGATTTGCAAGTAGACTCTTCAAATGGTTCTGAACTTTTGGCTTTAAAAGTCATTCTTACTGAAGGTGTGGGTGGATGTTCCTCATTCGGCTAATAAAATAATGTGGCTAGAGGGAGAGGTACTTGTAGAAAACATCAAGAGGCTACGTAAATCGCAGGAGGAATTCTATACTCTGTTATATGTGACTTCAAAGCCATTAATATATATCTGTAAAAAAGAAAGTTTTTCTACTCCTAGATTATAAATAGTGCTTGCCTGGACTTCTAAGAAAAATGTCTACCGGAATATGTGATCAAACGTAGAGGTTACTGAAAACCTGAGCAGAATAGGAACCCATGCAAGATTCATTCAATTTACAATACTGGGGAAGTGAAAGCATTTATGATGATATTTTAAAGGAAATTCTTTCCAGATAGTACCTACAAGGATGGAGACAAATCCAAATTATTTCTGACTCCTGGCCTATCATTCTTACAAGATAAGCCAGCCACTGGACACATTCTTTCTCCCTCCCTTTCTTCTGACTCCCTGCTCGGCTATTTTAGAAAAATAAGGGTTAGCTCTGGATACACAATTAGCAGACACATTGATACATATTTAATCACCTGTAGATGTCTTAGTTGGTCAAGTGATTTTGACAGAGTGTCCCCAACTTTACACTTGTGAAAGTGTAAATGAAAAACACAATAGCGTTGGTCACAGGCTATTTCGGGTAGGCCACACGAAATCCCAAAGCCTGGAGATTGCTCACATTTTAGAAACCTGAATTGACACAGAGTACCCTTTCCATGGGTGTATTTTCTGGATGCTTCTTTGGAGTCAGTTTCAAGGCAAAAGTCTAAGATTCGAGGCAGAAAGTGGAGAAAACCCTGTAGAAACAGCAGTTTCAAAGGAATAGTGACTTCTTGGTAGAAGATATGAGAGAAGCACACAGACAGCTTACACAGAACCACCCATGCTGGGTTCTGTGACCAGGGATTGACAGAACCTACACAAAGCACATTTGCAAATAGAGAATAGTGCAGCTGTTACCACTTTTGCTTTTGTCTTTTAGACTTGAGATCTTTCTTCTCCAATGAAAACAAGTTTGTGAATGTTCATTGCCCCGTTGAGGATATGCTACTAATTACAATTCAACAACATTTGCAAAATTATTTTTTTCCCCAATGCAGTTTTCACTGCAAAGAGCTTTATGTCTGTACAGAATAATCATTGTCTTCAACCCATTGTTATGTCTAAAATCTACGGACTCAGGCATGAACTTACAGGGCTCAAGTTTTGGTCCAGCTATGCAGAATCCTTGAAGTAGTTTAGAACTAAATGTCTGTGGTCTTCCAATTCTGTCACAGAATAGAAAGTGACAGGTAACCAGTGTCCTTCTCTTGGTCAGTTAAGCCTGGTTAGGTCAAAGGTGCTAATTAAGCTGTGGTAGTTATGGACTAGAACACCAATTTTCTATACTGCTTTGGAGAGTTATATTAATGTCTTGAATTTGAAAATTTCTTAGATTAGAACATAAAAGACTGTGCTACTTTATTTTGTTTTATTTTATTTAATTAGGCTCAACATTTATTAGCTATTTTCTTCATACTAAATAATACAAGATACTAATGAATTAGACTAAAATAGCACACAAAGATGATGACCCATAGGGTAATCACAGAGCCCAAGAAAAGAACGGTGTGTTTAGTGTTAAAAATACAATGTGAAATAATATATTAGCTATAAAATTATTTGTAATGTATGTGCAAAAAATACTGAGTACAGTTTTATAATTATTGGCATAATAAGGTAATTATCTTCAAATATGATACCCTACATTCAAGAACACTAAGGAATCCTGTTAAAAGTTGCTGGAAATTCCTTGGAGGACTCATATCTAGAATATATGAAGAACTCAAACAAATTAGACCTTCCAAGTAAAAGACCCAATCAAAAAAGGTACAAGTGAAATGAATGGACACTTCATAGAAGTACAAAGGCCAAAATTCTCAACAGAGCTGATCATTATAGAAATGCAAATTAAAACAGTGAGATTCCATCTTACTCCAGAAAGAATGGGCATCATCAAGAAATCAAATAATAACAAATGCTGGAGAGGCTTCTGGGTTAAGGGAACCTTTCTCCATTGTTGAGGGAAATGTAAACTTGTACAATCACTGTGGAAATCAGCATGGAGATTCCTCAAAACACTAAAACTACAAACTCCATTTGGCCCAGCTATTCCCCTTGCAAGTATCTTCCCAAAAAAGTTAAAGCCACCACATTACAGAGATGCATGCAAACCCGTGTTTATGGCAGCCCAACTTATAATAGCTAAATCTGAGAAGTGGCCCACATGTCTATCAACAGTTGAATGGGTTAAAAAAAAGTAGTATTTACACAATAGAGTACTATTCTGCCATAAAGAAGGGTAGACTTGAGTCATTTGTAGGAAAACAGATGCACCTTGGGACCATAATATTAAGTGAAATAAATCACACATGCAAGCTTATATATCATTGTTTCTCCTGTATGAGAAACCCAGAGTAAAAATAAAGAGCAAAATAAAAAATAAATAACAGGAAGTAGGAAGCTAGATCATTCGCAGAGGATAAGGGGATCAAGAGGTGGAGGTAGTGGGAAGACAGGGAAGGGATAAGAGATGAAGAAAAAGAATTGAGATGCATTATGTACATGTGTCAACTTCCCACAAGGAATATAAGCATTATGCACTACATACATGTGCTAATAGACTAAAATAATTTTTAAAAACCATACAAAGATAGGGGATGGGGAGGCAGAAAAGGGAAGAAGGAGATGAAAAGAGCATAAAGCTGCATTACGTACAAGTAACAACTCCTCACAAGGAATGTCATCATTAGGTATTGCAAACCTGAAAAAATAAAATTTTTTAAAATTACAAAGAAAAAAAAGTGTCCTACTGTTGAATGCAGGATCTCCTTCAGTATATCTAGGCAGCATTCCCCATTAAACACATGACTCAGTTATTTTAAATAGCTACTTGCTGGTCCATCTATGTCAGTGGTCTGTGGGTTTTCTACCTCATGTGTCCCCTAAAATAAATTTGAAATGCTAGATATCCCTCTACGTAATCTTAGGCTATCTAAATGATTTCAATATTAGTTTAAGTAGTTGCCAGTACATGGTTTCCAGCACTTACAAGTAGCAAGTGTTTCATTACATTTTAAATAAATACGATGGAATCTAAATACCGAAGTGTTTGATACCCACCATCACCTACTTAAATGATGTCTGAATGCACTCCTGGGTGATGGGCATTCCACATAATACTTTGCCTTTGTGAAGCTTCTCCATTCCTCTTCCTTCACATAATTTGACCCTTATACAAAATAATGTTATGCTTGGAAACATTTTTACCCTATAACATTTCTTGGGTACAAATCTATTTTCAAACTGGATTATATGAAAAAAAATTACTCCTTCTATAAAAATGAAACTCTAGGTAGTAAATTATTTTCCTAACAATTATTAGTCATGCATGGTTGATCAAAGAAATATAAATATATTTCAGATTTTGAAATGTAACTAGTGGACAAAACAAGCAAAATGCTGTTGAGAATCTAGCCTCCTACTGCCATAGTTTTCTTCTTGGCTCACATATGCTTAAATGAATATTTTTAAGTGCTGAAATAAAATAGCATTCAATGTCAGTTCAATCTTAATTATCTTTTAATGTATTTAAGTGCTAAGGAATAATTCAATGGAAATAAAATGAGTCTGGTTCTAATAGTTATTCAGATTCTGATCTTCTAAGTTAAATGCCAAAAATCACACAGTGATCTATCATCAACAATTAGTTTTTCATGATAGCTCATGACAATTCAAACAATCCTCTTCAATTTTGTTGACAGTAAAAAATTTAAAAGTCTGACTTACAAAAGTGTGCCTTGCCAAGTCATTACAATGACTTTCTTTTTTAGTTTTTGGGAAACATAGAAAACTATAAAAGCTTTACAGAGACTCGTTAAATGATTATTAGTTATTAATTAAACTCATTATGGTCTTTTTCTTAAAGGAATTGTATGAGTCAGCTTTCCTACATATAAAATAATCAGGTATTGTGCTGGGACACAATATCTGACACCCACATTTTAGAGGAGAAAGTGGTTTACTTGTCTTATGGTTTCAGAGGACTCAGTCCATGGTTGGCTGGCTCCAAGACAGAAACATCATGGCAGGAGGGCACAGTAAAGCAAAGCTACTTAAATCTTGGTGGCTGGGGGCAGAGCAGTAGAACAGTGCCTGTGAGGAAGGAGTGAGAGACTATATATAGACCTCAAGTCATGCCTTTATTTCCCACCAAGATACACCCAGAAGTGTGCCTTATTAATTCCTTGTCAAGCCATCATATTGACAATCCACCTTATGTCATAGTCATCTTGCTTGTACCTCTTCAAAACTGGGTGAAACTGGAACTTGTACATTTTAAGATTTTTCTCATTGTCTCTAAATGAAGATATTTATCTTTTTGGCAAACTTCTATTTATAAATTTAAGAGAGCATAGCAAATAGACAATACTTGATAAAAGGTAGATATTTCATAGTTGGAAGATTATTAAGTATATAATTATGAGTATGCCAGAATTGGGATAGCATATCAATATCAGCAGGGGAGACATTGATCCTATTTTTAAAAAGTTGGTTTTCCAGAGTACTGCACATTGTTTGCCAGATTGTATTGAAGGGAAATTTTATTCTGTATTTAGAAATTAACATCTGTAAGTTGCAAGGACAAGGCTTAAAATGAATGTGTATATTAATCATTGTTGTTAAGTGAATTCTTTGCAAGAGAATTCACACATATTCTGGTTAATTTAATACACATCATGTAAGGAGATGACCAAAATAAAACAAGTTACTACGAAAGAAGTTGAAAATGACAATGCACAGGAACCTTATTCCCAAGTCAAATTAGAAAGAGAAAAAAATAAGGATTTACAATATCACATTTTTCTTTGATAAGAGGTCAAGAAATTATTGCACCATCAGGTCTAAACAAATGTTGAAGAAAAACTAGCCCTGTATACATTTCATTACATAAAGATATAATGTTAATTTTTTTAAAGCAAACTTGTTTTCACTTCCCTCTCTTTGAAATCATGCAAAATATGCAATTAAACGTATTCACTTGCTCTTTTATTAGTACTGGAAATTGTGACTATGCCAAAACAACGTACACAAGCAATTAATATTCCCAAGTATCCTTGCTATGCATCTTAAATATCCTAAGATAAATTGAAATGGTGTATGAATATGAGAGTCTAACTAAGAAAACATGAAACGTACGGCAAGGAATTGATTTTGCAGATGGTGGAGGGCTGAATGGGCAAACAGGATCACCTGGGTTACCTCAATGTACAGCCAGAGCACCTGCTATCTGAAGCAGAGGTTGGAATTATCACAGCTCAGAAGGTCGGCATCCCACAGGCTGTGACTCAGACTGTGAAAGGAGCACGACCCAGCTGCTGCTAGCTCTTCTGAGAACACTCCAACAGGGTGGCTCTAGAAGTTCTGAAAGAAGCTGCAGGCCAAATGAAAACACTGAGATTCCATCTCTCCCTGGAAAGAACGACCATTATCAAGAAATCACCCAATAACAAATGCGGGAGGGGCTGTGGGGAAGAAAGAAACCCTTCTCCACTGTGGAGTATAGCCACTATGGAAATCAGTGTGGAGATTCCTCAAAATCCTAGGATTAGAGGTCCTGTTCCACCCAGCTATTCTCCTTTTGGGTATCTTTCCAGAAGAATTAAAAACATCATACCAGAGCAATATATATGTGCACCTGCGTTTATAGCAGCACAATTTGTAATAACTAGATCTTGGAAAAAACAAATATATATATATAATAATTAAGATAGTTATACTACTAATTTCTCTTAGTTCATTGAAAAGGAAAGTGTGTGCTAATATTGTTTGCACAATTAAATGCCAATAGCTTGTACTCTGAGTAACTAATTTAAAGATAACAATATGCAATGTATTAACCATCATTACCTCTTATTACCTTGTTTTGAAATTTTGTTTTTTAATTTTTTCTCTTTAAAATAATATTAAAAGAAGAGAAAGAGGAAGAAGAAAAGGAGAAGAAGGAAAAGAAGAGGAAGGGGAAGGGGAAGAGGAAGAGGAAGAAGAAACTGGAGGCCAGAACCAACTGCTACTGTCAGCCCAAGGAAGCCATTGTGAGGATGATACTGAAAAGGACAAAAACAAACAAACAAACAAACAAACAAAAACCCAGAAAGCTGGAAGTCTCCTGTTCACTCCCTCCTTCTGGCTACCCTTTCTCTTCTAGCATTCCTAAAGCAGAAGGAAGCCCATGAGCAAAGGAGAAATGTGTTGGGTCCTAGCCCAGCCCATAGAGTAATGTTTTGAGGGAGAGATTTGCAGCTGAAAGGAAATGACTTATAAAGTGGCTCTGGCGAAGGCTGAGTCTTGAGCCTTTCCCCTAGGCCACAGTGGCTGCCTCTTGGCCCAGCAGGTAGGCATCCATATTTCATGGTTTTTCTCCCTCTGGCATCACAAGTCCTGGTATAGGGTCCAGCAAATAGCAGGTACTTAATAAATATTTGTTAAATCAATAAATAAACGAATAGAATTCCATCATGGGACTGATTGCAAAGCCCATGGTTAAAACTTCTTTACAACACTCACTGCCTTTGAGAGGGAATCAAGCCACAGAGAATCTTCCTATTTTACAGATTTGCCAGCAAGCAGCCACAGCAGCCCATTTTATGAAGATTTCCAGGGCTAAGAGACTAAACGAGAAAGGCCTGGTACAGCGTGGGAAGTAACTAAGGGCTCCCAGTCTGTGTCTTTTCACGTCAGAGAACGGAATTTTATCTGATGACTGTGTCATCATAAAATCTTCACACACAGACACAGCCCGGGTTTTATTTTATGCTAAAACTACAAATAAAATGGAGAGATAACTATTAGAAGAATCTCAGGAATGTTTCAGACGTGCTCAGAGAACAATACGTGTCTCTCACTCTGCAAAGACCTACAAAAATCTCCAGTGATGTCAGAGGCCAGTAAGTCACGAATGAGTCACAGGGACTCACCTCGTTCCTGCGAACCTGCTGATTTCTCCTCTCTGCCTGTCGCGAGCCCTACACCACTGTACAGGCGCTTCAAAGCCTGAGACGTGAGCTCAATTCCCATTTGCATTGTTAAAAAGAGGAAGAAAACCAGGAAAGTGGCCAGATTAAAAATAAACTAATTCCATACAACCCAATGACAATCCTTTGGGGCGCACATGTTCTAGCTCTAAGCAAGGAGGCATTTAGGTTTTTGCTGTCAGCCCTGATGAGCTTCAATAATCTTTTTCAATGGATGAGTGCCAAATCCTCTACCACATTCCACGGCAGCAAGAGAAGTTAACCAATCACTGAAACTTTGGACTCCCCCTCCAAAAAAAAACCATTCATTTTCTCAGCACAGAAATTTCAAGCTGCATCACTCTCAGCAGTAATTGAGCTTGGATTCTTTAATGTTGAGTAGAATTCAGCAGCATCTCTTTGGAAACCTGTGCCTGGTCTATTAAAACCTGCTCTGGTTTCTCTCACATCACCTTGATGTCCAAGGCCATGAAATGATGCTGTAGATTCCTGCAGTTCCTTGCAGTGAAAGTTGAACATTAATGCAGTTTTCGTTTTTGAATGTCATTGACTGATTTATTATATTTTCTGGGAGAAAAAGCTGATTTTCGTCCTGCACTTAGTTTGGAGTGATGTTTTTCTCTCTGTCTCCACTTCTGAGGATTATACACTCCCTGGATTTCTAATTCAGGCAAATGAGGCACTAGGTTATTTCACATTTTGGTCATATGTACAGGGGATTTTGTGACAGGTAAGGTATTGAATTCAGAGTTTCACTTCAAGAAATGAAGTGTTGGCATTTGCACT
>RJWT010021396.1:0-17554 GCA_004365215.1 Cuniculus paca | reverse complement strand
TAAACCAGGCATGTTACCAGATGCCTGTAATCCCAGTATTCAGGGAAGTGGAGGCAGCAGGACAGCCAAAGTTCAGGCCCAGCCTGGACGACTGAGTGACTTCACAAAACATGGTCTCAAAATAAAAACGGCTGGAAATTGTATCTCAATGTGAAGGCGCTGGGTTCAATCCCTAGTATCATTACCCCCCAAAAAAGTCATAGATTCATTTTCAAAAAGTAAACATAAAGAGACAACAGGTACTGCTTCCACCTTAATGCCACATGAATGGCAGACCACCCCTCCCTATCTTTAACACAAATACAAAGCTAAAATAAAGCTTATAATCCAACCACTCATAAATGACTAACTACACTATGGTGCACCCACCTGTAAAATTATGCAATAATTAAAAATGTCACCAAACTTGCTATGGCATAGAAAATGTTTGTGATATTTGAAGTTAAATTTTTTTAACACATTTAACTTTAGGTCTGCATATAAAATGCAGTTAAAACTATGCAAAACCAAACCAAAATGTAAAATCTCCTTCCAAAAGAAAATACACCAAAATATAAAAGCAACTGAGTACTGAAAGAATGGATGAATTTTTCTCTACTTCTTAAATTTTCCAAAATTAAAAAACATTTAAAAAAGAACTGGGGGCTGGGGATATAGCTCAGTGGCACAAGTGCCCGCCTGGCAAGCTCAAGGTCCTGAGTTCAATTCCTGGTACAAAAAAAAAAAAAAACTATAAAAAAGAACTAAAAACTGTTATATCTGATTTAAAAGACAAATAATAATTTATGGACTTGCCTCCACTCTTAGCCCTTAAACTACTTCTGAAAGACTAAGGAACATAACTGAACACATACATTAAAACTAAAAACAATTCATTTAAGAAATCACGACAAATACTCTCTGAAGCCTGTTTTTACCACTGGCACACTAATGTTTTCTTAATTCTCCTAAATCAATCGTTCCAACAGATTACATAAAAGGTTTAGAGCAAATTAAACTGACACTAATAATGTTATGTACATTACACAGAAGTGTAACATTAGCTTTTCAAAAGTGATGGAGGTTGAGGGTACAGTTCAGTGGTACAGTACATGCTTAGTATAAGCAAGGTCCTAAATTAAATTCCCAGCAATAACAAAAAAGTGATAAGACTTCTGGGGAGGAAAAAAAGAAAATTCAAGATAGTACACTAATAATCACTGGCTAACTCAAATTGGCAAATGGGGCCTTCATTTCAGTATTACTATAATAACTACTAAGAGAAATTCGGCCTTAACAATTTAGACAGTACTGCACTACCAACACTTGAGACCTTCAACAACATATATGTTACCACTTAGATCTAAAATGGCCCCCAAAGCCTGACAGGTTTGGAAGGTGACTGGGTCACAGGGTGGTAGGAGACAGATCACTGGAGGCGTGGCCCTGGAGGGTTTACTGTATTTCCCTCCCCAGCTCTTCCCTTTGCTCTCTCAAGCTTTCCAGGGACCATGAGGTGAGTAGCTTCAGTCAATTGGGAACTAAAATGTGAGCCAAATCACACTTCTCCTCTTTTCAGCTGTGGTTGTCAGGTTTTTGTCCCAGTGAGGAAGAAAGTGATTAAGGCAATACATTTGTTACTTTAGAATCACCCGAGGAGATGCTACCAGAGGACAGAATCTCAAAGGTATATAAAGCATTTTTCTACTAATTTAAAGAGCTCTGGTTGTCTTCATGCTAACCAAAAATTTTAATATGAACAATACAAAGTTCATTAAACTTAAGCAACAGATATATTTTTCAATCTTGCTAAGAGAATATTTTTAAAAGTAGACTTTCTGAAACCGATATAAAATAATAAACAATAGCAATTTCCAGCCAAAATAGTAGTAATATGTTTTCTCTACTCCAAAGGCCTTTAGCATTTAAACAATCTAAAAAGTGGTAGCTCTGTGCCCACGCGTATAATGAAAGGTTGGAATACTATCTCTGGATTTAAGCAAAATATTTAACTGTGGAAAAGAAACTAATGAGGCATGTCAACTTTAAACTAGAGTTACAGAATATAGGACATCCATAACTCCTCCCATTCCCCATTTCCACCTTAACAATTTTCTTTTAAATACAAAGTCATATTGAAAGTACACACAAATCCCAGCACTTGGAGGCTGAGGCAGGGGGACTGCTGTGAGTTCAAGGCCATTATGGGCTACAAAGTGAGTTCAAGGCCAGTCTGAACTACACGGCAAGACCCTGTCCCAAAAAGACCAAAAAAAAAAAGAGACACACAAAACTAACAGGAAGCCAGGTGAATGAGCAATGCCTATAATCCCAACACTCTGGGAGGCTGAGGTAGATGACAAACTCAAGCCCAGCCTGGGCAACTTAGGGAGACATTTTCTCAAAATAAAAAAGAACTGGGGATGTAACTCACTGTGAAGGCACTGAGATCAACCCAGTACCATAAATAAATAAATAAATAAATAAATAATCCATGAATCAATGGATCTTTATCTTTTTTCACATAAACCTTTTGGGCTTTGCTTTTTATAAAAACTCCTTTACCTGTGTTACTTTTTAATAATGTTACAAAAAAATCTGTAAGAGCAATGAAAGTCATTATTTTATATATGCGTATATATCATGATATATGTATTATACTACACAATATAGTTTATGTATTGTATGTACATATGAAAGAAAATACTCAGGCCAAGAATCTCATTGGAACCAGACCTAAAGACAAGTCTCCTGTCTTCAATTCTGAATCTCCTACTACACAAAACACTACATCTTCTGTAATATAGTAAAACTTCCTATGAAACATTTGGCTGGGTTCCAAAACAGCAGCCCCAGACTGAATTAGACTCTATATAGTAAACAATGCAAATAGCGAGGGCTTGATACAATTACCAGCATGAAGGCATACATCTTTTTAAAATGAGTAATTAGTTGGTTTTAAATTAAATCAATACTGCATGCACATAGTGGGGGGGAGCAAAACACTTCTCTAAAAGTCAAAATGAAGTACTACAGATTTGCACATCTCACAATAGCTAATACAGGCAGTGATAATACAGAAAGGAGGAAAAAAAAAGAAACTAGACAATTTAAAAGAACAATGTAAAAAGAAACTATACAATAGTTTTATCTTTAGGAAAATGAGATTTGTCTCTCTCTGCCTCAGAAATAACAGATTTTATAACATTACTAAATAAAACTGAAAGAGAGGTTTTATTTAGCCAAAAGGAATTCTTGTCAAAACTACTGACTCAGAAATACAGATCAGAAATCTAAAGTTCCTTGTTTTTGATTATTTACTGATGTTATACAATTTAAATTAATTATTTTACCCTTTCCTTTTTCACACCCACACTACCCAAACTATTTTCTAATGACCTTGGAAGTAGGAAACAATGTTTGCAGTAGTTTATACTCATTATCTATTATTACAAAAACAGATTTCTCAAACATTTATGTACTGTACATAGTACTAGGCTAAAGTAAAACTGCAGAGAACATACTGGTCTTCATAATTTGGAAGAATAAAATCCAGAAAAATGCTTAATAATGACTGATTATGTGACAAAATTGACATCTCAGAGAAACAACTTTTAGAGACACTGGGAGTAATTTAGTCAGAAATAATCAAGTTGGATTTGATCATGATATAAAACTAGTATAGGTCATTAAGTTTAGCTAGGCAGAAAATAAGCAAGTTGGTTGCTATGTCCTTTAAGCTACAAAAAGACATCACCCATCCGCTACTCCATTTAACAGACTATATAGAAGTTTTTCTGTCATACCCACTTAGACTAAATTCTTCAAGGACAGAGATGTTGTTTGATGCATTTTTCTACTGCTCATCTCTAGCAAGAGTCTGGCACACAGAACACACTATTTTTTAAAGGCAAGGTAAGGACAGGGTTCTTGTGAAAGTCATTTAGTCACTGCCTCTCAACTCTAAAACCAGTCTTCTAGACCTTGCTCTATGGTGCTAGGATTCCGACTACACAACTCTATCTTATGGACTCCTGTGCCTGTAGGGTCACTGTTAGGTTTGCCAAAAGAGGTAGTAAATGAGGAAGATGCAACTGCAAAATAGGAAGATGGAACTTCCTTCCAATTCCTGTCAGTAGCAACTGTAGTCCTGGTGCTGGCAGCAGGAATTGGTACTAGTCTCCAGCTTCTTTTGGGTATGCTCAGAACCAGCCATTACCACATCACATGCCTTCATATGTGCTAACACAACCGAACACTGCTGACCTCCTCAAAGGCCTTGCACCAGGTTCATCGAACTTGTTCTCTGAGCTCTTGGGTTCTGATTACTTAAATATTCCATTTGCTCTAACTGCCTTCTAACCAACTCCTTATATTAAATCTTCTTTCCTGTTCCTATTAAGGTTTCTGGTTTCTCTACCAACCCTAATACATTACTAAACACAATGACCCCAACTGCTCTGATACAGCTGGCTCCTACTGAGTTGGCTGCTTTATTAAGAGAAACAAAATCTGGGGCTATTTTATACATAAAGTCCATTTTATAAAGGTTAACATGAAACTCTAAATGTGCTTTGTTATACTGAAGCACAAAAGCCACTTAAATTTTGTATTTATACTATCCAGCTTGGGAAAGAAAACAAGAGAAAATGAGGAATACTTTCAATAGTGCAGCCTAGTCCAAGCATATCCATCCACCTTTTACTACAGCACATCTTCCAGGAGAACATGAGATGGCAGAGTTAACCTCCTATTCCCCAGTGTTCTTCTCAGTCCCCATGTTGCATTTCATAGTGTAGGATGAAATCATGCTGAATGTGAATCTTTTCTTTTTCCTTGTTAGCTGGATATACTTTTTTTTTTCTAAATTTTTTTCTTTCTTTCTTTTTTTGTAACAGAACACTGTCTGCAGTACAGGAAACTGGCGTTGCAGTCTGGTGGTGAATGGCTTGTTCACATAAACCAATACAAGTTCAACCTTTAGTGCAAAAAGCCCTAATGGCACGTACCCTACTGGAATTCAGGACATCTCCAATATTTTCTGTTTTTGTCTTTTTTTTAAATAAACATTTTCAAAGTTTGTCCAAAAGAAGACCTCACAGGCTCTGGGCTAGTGGAAGACAATTAAGAATGGCTGTCACACACTTGGACTGTCACCTTCTCCAGGCTGAAAAATGGTACCTTTTTTCCAACTCATTTTTTATTAAAAAAATAAAAAAATGCTCCAACTATCAGTTTTACAAAATCTCTAAGGGAAACATAAGAGCAAGGAGCTGAGGTAAAAAACACCTGAGGTAGCTTTTTGTGTTTTTGTTTTAAAAAAACTTGTAAATTTTAATGTCCTGGGCCAACAACCTTGTGTAAATTGTTACTTCCTCCACTGTTTCGTTTTGTTTTTGAAAGAAAGAAATCATTTCACTGAACGTTGATGGCTTACATACCAAAATGTAAAATGACAAAATACATTCTTTCTTTATGAACTTTTTCTTGTTTGGCTGGCTGGTTGGTTTGACGGGTTCCTTTTTTCCTCTCCCAAAATGCTAGGACAAGTACCACTAACTCTTGTTCGCTCAACTGGCCAAGTGTAAGTTGAGGCTGGTTTGTGTTTTGAGTTTGTTCCTTCTGCGTGATGTGATATACTCTGAGCACTGCTTTGCCTCTTCATCTGGGATGTAGGAAATCTTGAAGGAGTAGTTCTTACATTGATGCCCCCTTAGCTTCTCCATAGCTATTTCTGCTTCTTCTTTTGTTGCATATGTGATACTGACAACAGCAGTTTCTGGGTCTGTGTTGACTTGTTCCACATTCTCCACTGTCCCAAACTGAACCAAAAGTCCATCCAATACCTCCTTACTGTAGGTGAGGAGGGATGTTTCCAATCTGAATTTTCCTGCTCCTTACCTTTTTAGAGACTGAATAATCAACTTCCATGATTTTCCCATGCAATTGCACTTTACCCGAGAGGGTCTCCATGGCACACATTGCCCAGTTCTGGTTGGAGTAGTCCACAAAGACCTAGCCAGACTCCAGAAGGACCTGTCCTACCAGGGCAGCTTCCTGTCCCCAAAGAGCTACCAGAGGTCCTTGGCGGTGACAGCGGGGCTCAGGTTCCCAATGTAAAGTTTGTTCACCATCAGTACCTTCCACAAGAGCCTGCTGCTCCCCTCTACCCCACCCTCCTGAATGTGATTCTTGTAAGGACTTTTTTTTTTTCTGCTGTTGTTGAACATGACCCCTATCTAGTATTTAAGGAGGGAAAAAAGGCATTCTGTACCAACACTAAAGCTAAGCTGTTGGCATGTTGTTTTGCCTTCCTAAAATATTTTCAAGCATAATTATTTTGGATGGGGTGGATAGGGGGCTAGGGATTGAAATCCAGCACAAGCTAAGCACAAGCTCTGCAAGTGAACTACAATTCCAGCCCCAAGCATAATTTTTCACTGCATGATTTCTATCTTTACACACTGACTTTTTAAAATGTATAGAGAAAGAGCCAGGTGTGGTGGTACATACCGGTAATCCCATCGCTCAGGAAGCTGAAGCACGAGGATTGCCATGAGTTAGAGATCTGCTTGGCCTACAGTGAGTTCAAGGCCAAGCTGGAATACACAGGTTCAAGGCCCGGTCTCAACAAAAACATCCAGCGGGTGCCTGTAATCCCAGCACTCCAGAGGCTAACGCAAGAGGATCACTCTAAGTCTGAGGCCAGCTTGGGTTACAAAGTGAGTTCAAGGCCAGCCTGAACCTCATAATGAAACCCTGTATCAAAAAGAGAGAGAAACAGAGAGAGAAACCCTCCCAGGACAGCCCATAAAGCAATACATTTGTTGAAAATATGCCAAAAATGCTTAATTTTTTTTCTTTTGGTTTGTTTGTACTTAATAGTATGCCTTCATTAGACAATATAATCTGAGGTCTATTTTTAAAATAATTCTTCACTGCTATACTTAACGGAGACACATATTTTCAAAATTGTAACAAATGGCAGGCATATAAAGCAGCAAAATATGCTAAATTATTCTGAAAATGAAACGCAAGGGCCAAATTTGGCGGCACAAGCAACACCTGTAATTCTAACACTCTGGGAAGCCGAAACAGGAGAATCTAATTCAAACTCAGCCTAAAAAATAAAAAAGTCTTTAAAAAGGGATGGGGCTGGGCATGGTGGTGCATGCCTGCAATCCCAGCACTCAGAAGCTGAGGCAGGTGAATCTCCAGGAGTTCAAGGCTACCCTGAGCTACACGGCAAGACCCTATCTCCATGAAAAAAAAAAAAAAAAAAGAAAAGATAAGAAAAGTGTTGGGGATACAGCTCACTGTAAAGGCCCTGGGTTCAATCCCCAGTACTAGGAAGGGGAGGAGAGCAGGAAGGCAAATTTTAAGCAACAGGAGTCTTTCACAATATTTTTAATAACATAGCTGCTGAGCACCTAACAAGATACACCAGTAGTAATCCACTTTAATTGCCAAACACTCATAAGGCAAGAGAATCATGAACCAGTCCAGATCTGATGGAGTTCCTCCACACAGCCTAAAAATGAATAAATGGGGCCACCTACCCTCATAGTACCTACAATTAGAGATATATCACCTAGCTCTTCCCTATGAGCAAAGATAATTCCTACCTAAATGTCAAATGTCCCATACCAGAGTCAAATTACCTATGTAGTAACAACCAACCTGGAACCCCCATACCAAGAAATACCCAATAACCCAGCAGACACATTAGGGAGAAAATGTATCGACTAGAAGAGGAAGAGACAGGATGCTTAGGCCTCGGGAAATGGACTGGATATTACTGTACCTTTGTACCCCAAAGTATACCTACTTGGTTAAATAGAAATTAATAGTCAATATAAATTGACTGTTAATATGACAGCTAAGATTACAGAGAATGAAATCGAGAAATAAACAATGGTATCTGACAACAGTATCTTCCATAAGGTATGTAATAATCAACATTAGGATCAATTCTATAGCCCAGCATGGTTACACAAGCTTGTAATCCCAGTACTTTGGGAGGCTGAGGCAAAAGGATCACATATTGCAGCCTAGTTTTGATAGTCTAGCAAGATCTTGTCCCAAAGGTGGGGAAGGGTAGGTAGCTCAGTGTCAAGGCCCTGAGTTCAACCTCCAGAATCACACACACACACACACACACACACACACACACACACAGAATCAAGTTTATCTTTGAAAGTATATACTGCATATAATCTCACAAATATTTGTTCTTTTTTAAAACTGCAAACTGTAGTGGACATGGTGGTGTACACCTTAACCCCAGCACTAGGAAGGTTGGGCTGAGTCTGAGGTTGAGGCAGGAGGATGGGCTACACAGTTCCAGCCTGGACTCCACACTAAGACTCTCTCAAAAAAGAAAATAAAAATCGCGAAGGGTGATGACACATTTTAGTTTCTTCAGAATTCAATAAAAAAATCATTTCAAAACTATGAAGTGCTTTAAGTCACACTAGAAACACTGCCATACTTTTAAAAAAGTGCATTTTAATGTTAACTAATTTCTCTTCCCGGATGGAATTATGCTTCTTTGCTAACATACAGAAATTAAACTGTTGCTGAAACATCTAGTTATATATTATTAATTAAGCATATATCAGCTTTACCCCAGAGATTGCATAATATAAACACAAATCATGAGCAAATCAGATTAAAGAGATAGATCTGACACCACAAACTGAAGGTCAGTAACAGACAAACGAAATTCCAAACATATTTGCTAACCAGCTCTGTACTTCTGTCCACTCAAATAGGGAAGCTAGGTGCCTGACTGCCCCATACAGCAGATAAAAACTCAAAATTCCCAATATTTTAATGTCTGCATTGTCTACATTATGTTAATAATTCTAATTTGAAATTTTTTTCTGCAACACACTTGAGGATGATTAGCTTATTTTTCAAATACTCAAAACAAACTAGCTTGACTTAAGCAATTTTCCTTCATAAGTTCTCCATTTTACTCTTTATCTATAATTAATTTCAAACATAAATTCTACAAGAGTACCTGAAGCAAATAACTAAAATATTTAGAAAAAAGCGAGGGGCCACATTTGCTGTGCTACCCCCTGGAAAAACGAGTTCCATAAGTATCCATTATTTTACTAAAAATTGGATCAGATGTACAATCAAGATTTTAGGATACCTGTTGATTGTGACAAGTAGAAATCGCAAAGGAAAAATATCCAAGAGTCACATCGCTGCCATTTAAATTCTTTATAAATCAAAGGATCAAATTGAGAATCTAGATCTAACAGCAATCTAAAATACTAAAACATTCAACAAATACATCTAACTCAAAGCATATCATCTACCAATTACGTTAAGTATTCTAACTGATCATCTTAGAAAAGCCAAAAATAAACTGTGTAATGCAAGTAACACTCGTTTTAAATAAAATGCTGTTTCAAACACTAAAACTATGTCTCAATTTAATTTTCAAAAGAAAAAAAAACAGCATTATTACCAAAACACTGAGTGTGCATCTACCCTTTTCAAAGCAAATAAACTTCACACAAGTCAAAGAAACCTGCCATTTCCAAACCATTTTACAGCGTAAAGGCACATATTCCCTCCAAGTTTTAAAAGCAAGGCACAAGATATCCAAAGGGCCATCAAGGAAGTGAATCTTAAATTGGTCACTGGTGGGTGGGCATATAATCGGGAATAAACCCTAAAGTTTGAAAGATCAGTTTTACTAACAGCATCTCTGGGAGCAGGAAGACGACTTCGGTAGGAGGAAGAGGATCCTGACAACCAGGACGAGGGCTCCCTGGCGACACTGCGTACCAAAGATCTCAGTATATAAACCAAAGGGTTCAAAACGCGAATCTTGAAGCAGAAACCAACCAAGACACCCCCTCCCCCCACGGCTCCTCCAGAATAAGCTCCAGGCACTGGGAAGCAGCAACAGATACTCCCGAGCAGGGGCGGCACTCCAAGAACGCGTGAACCAGGCGGGATGTCCCCGCAGCCCGCGAGCAACCGCGATTCGGAGCAGCTCCTCCACACGCGACTCCGACTCCAGCCCGCGGGGGAGGAGGGACGCGAGCGCCCAGCGCCCAGCGCCCGACCCCACCCCCACGGCGCGGACACATCCCGGGCTGCACGGGAAGCGGGGGGGGGGCGCATTCCACTCCGTCCGCCTCGCCCGCCGAGCGGGGCGGCAGAGAGGCTGGGCCCCCGCCCGGCAGAGGGAGAGAGCGGGCAGGAAGGGATCGGACGCCTCGCCGACCGCGTCCTCCGCCACGGGCTCGTCCCCTCCCGGCGACCCTCGAGGAATCGGGAACAATGAGAGGCCGCCTCCCCCGCCATCCCCGCCGAGTGCGGCCGGGGGCCGCGGCGCCATCTCCCCTCACGCCCCCGCGGACACACACACACCCCCGGGCGCCGGGCCCGTCAGGTGCCCGACCCGACCGGGCGGACTCGCGCCCCGACCCCGACCGCCGCTCCCGCGCCCCGCGCCGCCCCTCCCGCCCTACTCACCGGCTCCTGCCCCAGCCCGGGGCTCCGCTGGCCGCGGCCGGAGCGAGACTCTGGGATCAGCCGCCGCGGCCCCCGGCGCCGCCGCACAATATGGCGAGCCTCGGCTTCCGCAATGGAGCTCGGGAAATACAACAGGGGCCGCTCAATATTCATGAGAGACTGAGGGGAAGCCGGCTCGCCCGGCGCTGCGGGGAGGGCGGGAAGGAGCGAGGAGGAGGCGGAGGCGCGGGACGGGGACGTGCACGACGCGGGGAGGCCCGCGGCGCGAGGGGAGGGGGCGCCGCCGCGTGCTGGCCTGGAGAGCCCGCGCCGCCCCGCCCCGCTCCGCCCGTCCGCCCGTCCGCCCCGCGCGCCTGGCCCCGCCCCGCGCGCCCGCCCCGCCCCGCCCCGCCCCGCGCGCCCGGAGGCCCCAGGGCCGATGCAGCCCGAGTAACGCCCGCCGCGAGGGCTGCGTCGCCCCCGTTTTATCTCCCGGGTACGTTGTGTCGCTGCCCGGGCCCCAGGCTGGGGCGTTCCCTGCCGAGGCTTCGTGCTCCTACACCCATCGCAGCCCGCAGTACCCACGGCAGGCTTCCCCTCCAGAACTTCACCTGAACTTGAGCGCTCTGGTCGGCGGCCAGGACTAGCACAGGCGCACGCACGCACTTCGTCCTCGCTGAGGAAGCCTGCGAGATCTGATTATTCCAAGGAGAGCGACTTGCAATTTTACGCGTGTATTGTTGGACCTCTCTAATGTTCTGATTATTCTCATCAGCTCTCGCTGTTTATCTTGCTGCTGTTTCATTTCTACTTCATTGGCCCCTTTCTACGATTGTTTTGTGTTGTTGTGACGTGTTTGTGAGAGGATCTTGCTGTGTCGTTCGGGCTGGCCTTGAACTCACTGTGTAGTCCAGCCTGGCCTGGAACTCATCGCAATCCTCCTGCCTCAGCGCACTGAGTGCTGGAATTACAGGCGTGCACCACCACACCCAGCCGTGGCTATATTGTCTTTTGAATTTGAAGATACAAGAAGGGATTAAATAGAAGCAATCATGACCGAAAACACAATGAATTACCCTGCAAGTAATTAGTGCTTAATGCGTGTAAATAGTGAGCTAATAAAGTCACGAAGAAGTGAGACTTCCCGAATTTTAAAATGTACCCTTGGAGAGATGTGATACACTTTTGAAAAGAAAACCAACAATGCCAGATGACAAATGGGAAGGCACTTGGCGTTAAAAAAGAAAAAAGAAAAAGCAAAGACTGCACTAGGAATTGGACAGAAGAGTTTATTGCCTCCAATAACTGTGACTTCAGTACATTACATAACTCTCCTGGACTTTTATTTTCTTTGTTCCCAAAATGAGACGATTTTCATTGAATGATTCTGAGGTCCTTTCCAGCTCTTGGACTGTCTAAGCAATTACAAATGAATGATAGGAATTTGGAAAACAAAACTATCAGCTATAGCTTACGTGCTCAGGGAAGATTTCCTGAGGAACTAGGATTGAGTTGGTCTTTGACAGAGCCTTGGATGGGTGGAAAGAGGACCATTCTGATAAGTCCTTTCAGGTTAGGCCTTTCTTTCCTCGACCATAAAGAAAAAAAAATCAAAATAATTCTGAAAGGTCTGCTCCTCTCTTGTGAGTCCACTTTCCAGAGATAGTGCAGTTGCAGAAGTATCTACCTTCTGTTCATGGTGACTGTGGTGTCTAGTTCAATTAAAGGAAGACTGGATTTTCATAATTTAGAGTCTTCTGCTCCAGTTAAAATGCTTTTGAAAATTTTGATGCGGGTTAAGCAATTCAGTTCATCTTTAGGAAGGTGATCATATGTAGAAAGCACAGTAGCTTCACAGATAAAAGTTAAATATAGTACTTTAAAAAGATTCACAGAAGAGTTAGTGGAAACAGAGAAAACTTATGGGATATCTGGATTAAATGTGATTAAAAAGCTGGACCTCAGGTTAACATCTTTAATATGAAAGACACCACTGAAAAATTAATGGAACTTCTTTTATATATTTTCTCTCTCATTAAAAAACTTGGCACCAAGAGCACTATGAACCTTCCCTCCCTATATCGATCAGGAAAGTTTATGTTATGGTATACTGTAATAAACATCTCCAAATCTCCAAATGTTTTAGTGCAACAAAAGTTTACTGTCTGCTCATGCTCTTGGTTTGTCATATTCCACTGTCTCCAGAAAGCAGACTGACAGAAGTTCCACCAGCTTGTAGCTGCATTACCTACAACACATAGGTAGTGACAGGAAGAAAGTGTAGATCCCCATGAACTTTTCACAGCCTTAACTCGAAAGGGAAGTAGATCATTGATCACATTTCATTGCCTAAAACCACTTCCTTACCTCTTACCATCAGTCAGTGCTTACTAAACAAACAGATTTAACACAAGTTATACAAATATATAAGAAAAATTTACAAAATTGGCTCACAGTGGCTACCCACAGAGTCAGGTGTGGAAGAGTACAGAGTGTGTGCTGGAGATCCAAAGGACCCAGTTGAAAGCCTGGAGCTCACTGTACTGTCCAGTGAGTCTGTATCAGAAGGTTGAAGGGTCTACACTGGAGGACTGAAAAGTCTGTGCTGGAGACAGTGACCAAGATGAAGGTGAAGACTGGAGCTCCTCTGAAGAAACAGAAGCAATCCTGCCTTCTTCATTTCTCTTTTCTATCATTCTGACAACAATCCTCCCTTGGGTGGGTCTTCCATACCCAGAACTATGCAGAGCCTATTTAATTGAGCATTTCTTACTCAAATTGATACAGTCAGTTAACTATCACAGCCCCATACATCTGCAAGAGTACTGAATCCTTGAACTTGGTTCAGGAGGAGAAATGGGGCTACCGGTGAATGATACTAATGTCAACTATCCTGACTCCCCCAGTTGGTTCCTAGATGCTGTGAGAAACAGTCCAAGAAGTTTTATTCTATAAAATTCTAATCTTGAGTGATTTCAAGAAAGTTATGCTTCCAAAAATAAATTTTGTGTGCTTATTGGGTTGACTGCATATAAAGTAGACTTGCTAATTTCTTCCCCTTTGTTTTAATTGTACAATATACAAGTCTCTACTTATTATGTGTTAAGGTTTGTGTCTAGGTACAAATGTGGTTGTGGAGGGGGTTGGGCTTTTCCGAGGACACTGAATCTAGAGTGTGGGATCACAGTGCAGTGCTGGGATTAAGGCTGGGGGATTGCTGGGTCAGTACACTGATTGCACTGGCAGTGCCCTAATCCCAGCAGTCTGGATAAGATAAAAGGGGCAGAAAGAGACTCCTTTCCCCCTTTTGCTCTTGTTCCTTTTGCTGTCTTCCACTACTATAAACTGTTGCCCCTCTGCCATGTGCCACCGTGCCTTAGACTGAAACCTCTACAAACTGTGAGTTACAAATAAACCTTTCCCTCTTTAACTTTGGGTGCTGGGTGTTTTGTCTCATCAACAAGTAACTAAGACAATGGTTGACTTACAATTTTTCAACTTTATGATAGTATTCTATTTTTCACTTTCAGTAGTGTCCAATAAATTACATGAGATGTGCAATACTTTATTATAAAAATAGGCTTCATGTTGGATAATTTTGCTCAATTATAGGCTAAAGTAAATGCTCCGAAGATATTTAAGGGAGGCTAGTTTAATCTACAATATTTAGTAGGTTAAGTATATTAAATGCACTTTCAACATATATTTTCAATTACTATGTGTTCATCAGTAGATAATGATCATAAGTAATGATAATGATCATTAAGATAAACTACATAGTGTATCAATAGTGATTTGATATAAATCTCATAGTTTTGGGTCATGTTTTGACTTGACACAAAGACTATCATCTTGAAAAACATTTCTAGTAACACTCTGCTTGCATGTTAAATATACTAATTGAAAGTGATACTCATTTTAAGTAGAACATTAAATTAACTGCATAGAATACAAACATTACACTACATGTTGTAATACAAATATTACAATATTATTGACTATGTAAACTCTAGAGGAAAAAAGATTCTTTTTCCTTCGAGACTCTACAAGTAGGGCCGGGGATTTAGCTTAATGACTCAAGCACTTGCCTGGCAAGTGCAAGGTTGTGAGTTTGAGTCCTGGTACCAAAAAAAAAAAAAAAGACTACAAGTAATGCCAGATTAGCCCCACAATGAAATGAATGGACATCTCTAAATAATTACAAAAATCTTACTTTCTACTATGTTCATGCTACAAATTTAGAGATGTTACTTCAGTTTAGCCAAATCATACTGAGCATTTAGTATGTGTCAAGTACTTTGTTAAGTGCTTTGAATAAAAATGTCAGTGTAACTAGGCTATCAGAAATCTTGCTCACCAGAATATATCTAGAATTCAGCACAATACTTGACTTAGTAAATGCTCAATAAATATGTTTTAAGAGAATGAAAGAATGGAATTTGATCCCAGTGTGTATATGAAATAGAATAGCACCTATCAGCTTGATTTGCCTCACATTTATCACTTAACAACAGAAATTTCTATCATGACTGTATTTAATCCTTTTGGAGGCTTTCTCTGTTTAGGGAGTATGTCTTAGGTGGAAAATCATATTGACTATTCTGTATCTACCAGATGAATTTCTTTTCAGCCATACTCCAAGTATCTAATGTTACCTGTTCCTGTGAGTTAAAGATTATGTCACTAAGAGTCTGTTAATATTAAGCTATATATGTGTCACAGTGTGTAGAGCATATTTATTTCATTAAATCCAGAATAATCCTCCAAAGAATGAGTCCTTCTTTACAAATGAAAGAAATATGATTTCTGTGGCTCAATAACTCTTCCAAACATTAAGTAGGACATAGCAGAGCTAAGGCTTGAACTTTGCTCACTTGACTCCAAGCGCAGGATACTTTCCATTATGCCACACCTGCCTCATAAATTCATGCTGCATACTCAGTGTAAGTATCTTCCTTTTTTCCAGGGAGTAAGTGGTCTGTGAGACAAACATCTCCAGAGTTTCCTCTCAATATTCTTATTTCTTTGGATCCTCTGTGCAGCTTAAGACGCTAGAGATGATGCGAAATATAATGGTCTATGAACTTGATCCACAGGCAGGAAACAGGAGGTTTTGTTTTTGTTCTTAGAAAACACGCTGTAAAAGAAAAAACAAAAACAAAAGATTGAAAACTGGAATAGCTTGAAATTTAACCATCTCTATTCATACTATTGTCAAAATATATCCTCTACCAAAAATCTTTATTTACCATCTTTTAGATGCATTGTGCATCCTTTGAAAGAGCCAAGTAATGTAAAAACACTGTAGAAAGGCCTAAAGAGACACATAAGTCAAGATGGCTTTAGGAAGCAGACAACTCAAGATTTACAACCTCTTCAGCAGAAAAAATATAACGCTAGCCACAAGCTTTAGTGAAGTTTCATTTGTTTTTCAGCATAGTGCATTTGTCTGTGACACATTCTTTGGTGCTGTATTTCTTTTATACATTTCCAAAGCAGCCAAAATAATTGGTGCTGCTCTTATTTGCTAACTATTCAACTTAAAGGAATTAAACAGGTTAAATGAGATGGTTTAGTTAGAAAGACTTTTGGGAAAAACTAATCAATATTGCTATTTCCCTCCCATGGAGATTTGGAATGGTATTTTATATGTCCCAGATGTGGCCACATTCTGCCTAACATCTGTTAGTACATTTTATTAAAATAGTAAACTAGCATGTGTTTGAAAAGCCAAGAGAATGAATTAAAGTTTTCATTTGCAGAGAGCCCAAAAAGCTGTTTCTTGATAGCTAATAATGATGTATATAAATGGAAGATATTATTGTTGTATTTATTTTCAAATATAAACTAAAGTATTATTTAATGATCACTGGTTTTCAGTTTTCTAATATGAATAAAGTCTATTCCATTCAAACAAACCTTTACAGCCCCTCCCCTGCCATGTTTCTTACAGGAGGTGAGATTTGTGCTTTGGCAGAGACCTAGAAACATCAAGAATCATCCTGTAAACCAATGCTGAACAGATAATTCAGATCCAAATTCAGAACCAAAGTAGAAATTGCTCTGTAAGAGCAGGCTGGAAAACCCCAGTGGGAAAGCACAGATGAAGAATGCAAAATAATTAAATCAAGTTACAGGTCACTCAGGCTGCCTGGAAGGACATTTTAATTTTTCCTCACTTAAGAAAAACATGATGCTAAGAAATTTTTTTCTTTGGTGGGGAAGAGAGTAGAGAGTAAAGATATCTCTTAACTAACACAGTTCATGGAAATAGTTCTTAGGAAAGAATTTAAAAGAACTGCCAAATTACATCCAGAGATGAAAATTTGGTTTTATTTTAAAATATATCAAAAGTTGGAAACTTTTACAGCATCCATCTGCTGAGCATTTTATACTCCACAAAACAAACCATTTAAATATAAATTGAATAACATACGCAGTGTAGAACATAGGTTATAGTTTAGGTACCTCTGAAAAATAAGTCTGGTCAAGTTAGAACACTAAGGTTTTATGTGTTACATCCCAAAAGGGATATTTTCTAATGATTTTTAGTTTTTATGTTGAATTTTTTGTTTTTTTTAAACACATCCTATGGGTCATACTTCTAAGGTCAGGATTGACTGCTGCTTTTATGAATTATGAAGACTGAAAAAAAAAGAATTATGAAGACTGTCATACAAGGAGTAGGATGGGATAAAGGTATCTGCAAATGAAACCTCTTGTATTATCTTGTTAGAGATATATAGGTGGCTTAAGCCACCTTGTGTCCCACTCCATCACTCTCCCTCTAATCTGATTATTATAATTAGTTTTTGCTATAGAACAGTGTCATTTATAGTTAATGGATTTTTAATTCTATAACTTCTTAGCGTGTGCACATCCTTAGCCACCAATCTTCATTCTTGAACTTCATTGCATTAGCTGCCCTAGTTTGACACTTTCAGGCCACTTTGGGCCTGTCTTCAATGGAGCTCAGACCATGTTGGGCCTATCTTCAATGGAGCTCTCTCTTCGTCTGCATGATCCAGTCTTCATCCCTTGACTTGGCTTTTTAATTAAGTTTACTATGTCTGCAACTCAAACTGCATGAGAC
>RJWT010021395.1:0-17624 GCA_004365215.1 Cuniculus paca | reverse complement strand
TATCATGTACATGACATTTGTGACACATGAGCGTGTCAAATGACATGTGGCACATGCGTGCCACATGAGTGTCATATTCACGACATATGTGGCACATGTGTGTCGTATGTATGACATATGTGACACATGTGTATTATGCACATGACATATGTGACACGTGTCATGTGCTGTATATGTGGCACATACATGTGACATGTGTATGACATATGTGGCATGTGTGTCATATATGACATGTATCATGATGCATGGCACATGGGAAATTTACGTGTGTCATATATATGACATGTGTGACGTGTATGATATATGCATATATGTGAGAGATATAAACATGTGTGTATATGTATGTATATCTGTTTTGACCCATAATTTCTGAACCCTGATGACAAGACTGGTAAATCATGTAAACACTATTTAAATACATTTCTTTCTATGAACAAAATAATACTGTGCCATTTTTCACCTTACAAACCAAAAATAGTTGGAGAGACTTATATGTTTTCAATTACTTTTAAATTGTTAAAGTCATGCAAAAGTACCTTAAAACTTTAAAAATTTTCAGCAACACTAGTTCTGCACTTTTTTCTGCATCATATTCTGATGATTTACTGAAGGAAGATAAGTCAAAATAAAGTTATTTTTTAATGGAGATGGACAGATAACTTAGGAAAAAATAAAAACTGGAACTCAAATATAAAATATTTAGTTTATATATGCAATTTTTCAAAGAAGATGATCTGTGGCAAACAACAAAGGAAATTGTTCCCTGTGTGAAAAGCCAGATGTATAACATAGAAACAAGATACACCTCTCTCCATTATATGTAGAAGGAATGAATTTTAACCAGTAAACATGAGGCTCAAAAATACAATGCAGAAGAGGGAAAATAATGAGTTTGATTTTATTTTGTTGGCTTGTAAATGTATTAGCTTATTTCATCAAATACAGAAATTGGTTTATGAACAAATTAAAGGCAAATTATTCAGAAAGTCACTGGAATTGTCATAGAATATTAGACTAAAATTGATTTAGCTATAATTTTTAGACAGCTGATGTTTCGAAAAATGAGTAACATCAATAATCAAATAATATTCTGAGTCTCTTCAGTTGGAGAGCCATTTAGTACTTCCTTTTACTTTTCTCAAAGCTCTTGATTTAACAGTGTAAACAAAGTTTAACTACAAACCTAAAGGACAGCTTAATCTTACAATCATTTCCTCTCATGCTGCAGGCTTCCATTTTAGCTTTATTCATTACAGCCCTAAAGCTTATGCTTTCTAAATGTGTAGGTTAGAGAAAGTACCTTGGAGCTCACCTGCTCAAGATTAATAATATCACTCCAAGAAGATTAGAGCTATTACTCTTCCTGACCTGATCCAAATGGTACAAATGGGATTTTAAGGATGATGCCTGTTCAGAGATCCAATGAACTGATGAGGTGCAGGCAATAGCTACCCTGAGGAATCAAGAAAGATAGACGGCAGGGTTGTACAGCTGATACACCATTAGCTTTAGCTATTATCCAAAGAAAAGATTATGGCTATAAATAAATTCATCCTGGCCCATAACAAAATGAATAGGCAGACCAAAGGATAGACAGGCCAGGAACATAACTATTATTTAAAAATCATGCCTTAAGCTATGTTCTTATTCAATAGCAGAATTAAATGAATACATATAATATATAATATATATCATAATACTGCTAATGCAATTAAGTTAAAACCTTAGTGACATCAATTTACAATTTATAATTATAATTTCTAGAAATTACCACTGTCACTCTTTTATGGTATGGTGCCTCTGATAATAATGGCTAGGTTTTTTTTTCATTTATCTAGTTAAAATGTCTGTGTTTTAGGACTCAATATTCAATAATGTGGGGAAACAGAAATCTGTCTTGGAGAAGGACAATGAATGGTGTTATACACACAGACATATACATTTATGATAATTCCTCCCAGCTTTCATGACAACCTGCATACTGGCTTTATGTATCTTGTGAAGAAACAAAAATAAAATCTATATTATACTAATGATAGCATATACATCATAGTTTTGTGCAGTTAATATGAATTAATTTATTTGACCCTTTTAAAATAGTTACTTTATGAAGTCACTTTTCAAATGAAAAAAAAAAAAGAATTTGATTTACAAAAACCTACGTGATTTGTTTATCCTTCTCTTAAACAATTTAACTAATTCTCATAAAAACTAGATTTTCTGTGACTTTGGTTTCCTTCATCCTTTCTTCAGGAAAAATTTTGATTCATCAAAAAAGTACATTTGCTGTCACTGCTCCATATCCCTTAAAGAATCATAGTTGCCTTTTTAAGCAAGATTTTACAAAGCACTTAAGAGTATTCTGTGAAAAAGAATCTTCTGATATTTCATACATTTTAAGTACATTGAGTATTTTTTGGGTTGTCTGCTTTCTGCTACTAATAAAATATAAGCACATTATACTGTAACCCTAGTACCAAGATCAACAACTAAATTTTAGTGCATAATTGACATATACTTGGATAAATTAATAAAAGGTATAACTGAATATAAAATTGCTAATGTGGCACATGCTAAAGATCAGTTGTTTATAGAGATAATAAAGAAGAGCTACAATTCAATGAATAGTTCCACTTTTAAGATCAGTCAAATGGTTGAATAATGATACTAATAAGTATAGGACACAAAAAAGAAAGGTCATTGCTTGGGAAGGCGAGAACTAATGAGAAAACTTTTTAATTTATTGACTTTAAGGTAGCTATGAGATATTTATAAAATGATTTCTGTAGAAAAAAAGAACAGTTAAAGCTAAAGGAATGACTTGGATTTGGAGAGAAAAGTACATTAACAACAAAAGGAAAAGTCTGGAAAATACATGTAAACACCAATGAATCAGTGAAAACTGAAATAGATGAAAACCACAGATGCTGCTCTGGACACTCACACTGCTTCACATGTAAGCAAAGAAATGGACAGAAGTCAAATGCTAGGATATTGTGTTTTTAAACATATGATCCATATTTCTTTGTTTTTATTGCATGCATTTTTCAATCTTTTCGTCTAACCATCATCTATTATATAGTATGTTGTTTTAACTTTCCTAACAAATGTGATAGCTGTCTGTTTTCTAGAGTAACACAATGAAAAGATGTGCAAGTAGATTGTGAAGAAGAGTAGGAATGTTTTGCTGATTAGCAATTCTGAAGTTTTATTTCCTTTCCTGATTTTTAAAGATTTTGTTACATTAATTTTGATAAATATTGTAATCCTTCCCTTAGAAGACTTCAGAATAAATTATTTCAGAACTATTAAGAGATAAGAATGTCTTATTTTTAATACCATGTAAGTAAATAAAAATTATTACCTGAGTATTTTGTCATTTGCTGCAAATGAATTCAATTTTCATAAAATTAAATAAAAAGCTTAGAATTGCAAGGTAAGTCAGCAACCTGTTGAAGATTCTTTTCTTTGTTTAATATTTAATTTTTTGTAAAGTCAATGACTAAAGCAAGTGAATACCATATTAAATCCTCTTGATACATTTAATTATCCATGAAAATTATATGAATTTATTTTTTTCAAATTTCCAACTACCATTTAAAAGGTTTTCAGGACTTTTGTGCATCTCTGTTCTTCTCTAACTGAGCTCATATTTTGTTCTTAAATTGTGTATTAATTTTTCTAAATATTTTCAAGCAAAATAATAATACATTTCAAGACATAAAAATTTAACAGAAAATGAAGATGTACATAAAGGGAAAATAATATTGCAGCTGAGTTTCTTCCTTCTGGCAAATGTCATGTGAAATTTATAGATGTGGCTTGAAAGAAAGAACTCTGACTTAGAATGTATCTTCTCTTAAGCTATTTGATGCTCTGTGAATATATTTTTACACAGCTGTTAAACAATTCTTAAATTGTCTATTGATCTGTGGATGTATTTTTAAAAAGTTGTCAAACAATTCAAAAGCCAAAACCTATTTCAAATGTAATAGATTTTGAAAAGACTACAATACCAAAGTTCTATACACGAATGTAATAATACCTTGAATGTAGCATAGGTTATTTGAATGCTTCCTTTTAAACATAATATTTCTAAATTTTTGATTTGGAGTGCATTCTTCATAATGTAACAGTGATGACCAAGTTCTATTTATTGTATTCAGCTTAGAAGAATGTGAGTCATTGACTTCCACTTCAGGTATAAAGAATTTATATCAGACAGCATATTGGTAAGAGTGACAGAACCTTGAACTGTATCATAAAATGGCCTTCATGACTGAGAAAAACATCATGTCCTTTCTCAATCGTACTAACTTTAATTGGGAGAAAAATTACTTGACTTTACTAGAATTAATAACTCTGCATGCCATATAACTTTCATTTTATGCATATGGATTTTTGGTGAATACCTAGAGTACATTAGCTATTGTACTATACAACATTAGTTTGTATTATCAGATTTATTTCTTTATACAGTTATAAAGGAACTGATACACACACCTTATGAATAAGGCAACAGAGGCTGAAAGGAAAGAGGGTGTGGCCCCCCAAGACTCATGTAGTCATGGAAATGGCTGAATCTAGTGTTTGTGATTGACTTGTTGTCTAGTGCTGGGATTGGTGGTGTGAATTCTGCACCCGCCCAGGGGTAGAGCTGACATACCATGTAAAGTCCAGAAGGAGGTGGGTTTTTCCTCTTTTGCACGGTTTGCTCTTTCTGCTTGCAGCTGTCATGAACTGCTGCCCCTCAGTCATGCCACCCTGCCTGGGAAGCAGCTATGTATGGACTGAAACCCCCCAAACTGTAAGCTAAATAAACCTTTCCTTGCTTCACTTTGGGAGTCAAGTTTTTTGTCTCAACAAGGAGAAAAAAGTAACCAAGACAAAGGGTAGAGGATCACACTGTTTGTAGCAGTGAACTTTTACTAAGGTCTTCTATACTTTGCCCTCTATATTATGATCCTCTATTATGTTTTGTTGCTTATTTTTTAGTTTGAAATTGATTAGCAGAGGCGAGCTATTCCAGAATTCTTCACAGAGGAGCAGGGTGAGATATCTAAGTGTACTTCAATGACACATTTCTGTTTTTAACCACTGTGCCTGACATACGAAGGAGTAGGATAATACAGTATGTTGTTTTAACTTCCCTTTAAACTAACGTATTGTACTTCTTTAAGTCTTGGTTGGCAGACATAGCGAATTTCATTTACATCATTAATGTAGAGACGTTATTCATTCACTTGCTTTAAAAATTTATATAAAGTTGTTAATATATATTAAAAGTTTGCATTTAGTTAAGCATGTTCTATGAGCTAGTGCAGTGTCTATTTTAGAGAACGCCCCATGTGCTGAGAAGAATGTGTATTCTGATGTTGTTACACTCTGATGTTACACTCTGTAAACATCTGTTAAATTCATTTGTTCATAGGTTTTGTTCAGTTCTGTTATTTCTTTGCTGACTTCTTGTCTGGTTGATCTGTTTGTGACAATGGGGTATTAAGGTCCCCCATTACAATTGTGTTGTTGTATGTTTGATTTTTTATGTTTCTTAGTGTTCGTTTTGTATATTTGGGTACTTTTATATAGTTTGTTTTATATAGTTGGGATAGATAACTATACTATTAATCTATGTTAGTTCATCAAAAAGAACTTTTCGTGTTTCCATTGCTTGACTGATCATTTTTTATGCCTAAATCTTGCAATCTGAACAACTATTTTGAAGATAACAATATGCAATATATTAAAGTGTTAATTTCCTATTATTTTGTTTTGAAATTCTGTATCCTTGTTTTTATTCTTTTTTTGTTATTTGTTTTTAAAATAAAAAAAATTTGTGGAAAGGATAGTGAAAAACCTAAGACAAAGAAAATATAAGAATACCTGCTGCAGAGAAACAGGAATAAAAACCTGCAAAATCAAATGAAAAATTGCAACCATAATATTTTTGTAAATGATATAAATAGATGAGAACAAAAAATAAGGCACTAGAGTCCAAGTGTCTGTGTTCTTCAAACACTTACACGTTGTGTTTCTAATTCCTCATGTGATGGTATTTTGGTATGATCTTTGGAAGGTACTTAGGCAATGAGGGCAGAGCCCTCAAAAGTTGCATTTGTGCTCTTACAAAAGAGGCTCTAATGAGATCCCTTCCCCTTCCATCATATAGAAAAATATGCAGAGAAAAAGGGAAAAAGTCAGAAATCGGATCCCTATCAGACACCAAATTTACAAAAGCCTTGATTTTTAGACTCCAGACTGTGAGAAAAAAAAAGCATTTTCATTTATTTATTTATTTTTCTTTAAATACACAATGACTAACATATATGTCTTATTATCATTGAAATAGGGGGAGAGGCTTGGCTCTGGATGTCCTGGTCGCACAGCAGCTTTTTTTATTTTTAATAAGCTATCCAGTTTGTGGCAGTACATTAGAGTAGCCTGAGCAAACTAGGACCGAGAGAGAATCTATACTCATTGCTACTTATGGGTCTGGAATTCTTTTCTGAAGTGATGATGGAGACTATCATAATGAGAACAATTTAAGAAATTTTCCTGGGTTAAAATTAAATACATTAAGACAGGAGGCACAAAGAAGCATATCAGAAGATAACCATTTGTGGAAGAAAAAAACTGTTGTCTTGTGTGAGAGAAAGGCACTGAATACTAAGACATGAAGTTTCCATAACATGATTTGCTTGGAGGACAAGAATTAGAAAGTAACTTGACCTTTAACAGTCAAGTAGGATCTAGGAACTGCAAGATAGAGTTAAGATCATGGTTTTCATCATTTAAAAATACTGTATGATATTATAAAATTTAATGTGTTTCTTTTTCTTTTCAGTTAAAAATTTGCTCATTTTTGAGGAAAATTGATTTTAAAAGGGTCAGAATGCAAGGAGGAATGCAGTTAGCAATGCACTGACTTAGTCAATTACAGTAGTCACCAACATTTAGTTGGAGACTGAAAAAGGCATTAAAAGTTACCTTCTTTTTTGAAATCTAACAAGTACAGCTTCACACTATTATGTATATTTACTGATAAAAAACACTGCGGAACTTTCTGCACCAGAGAGAAAGGCAGTTTATTACTCACACAGTAACCAGAGCAATATCTTAGTGTCAATTCCCTGAGCCCAATACTCATTGGGCCACTTGTTGAGAGCCAAACATCACCCTCTCACCCTTTCATCACCCTTGGAGTTGGAAGACTCAGAGTTTATATAGAGTAGCTGGTCATTCTGCCCATCCTCATCTCCAGAGAAAAAGTGGAACTCCTTATTACGCAAATCTATGGAGCAGGAGGAGATGTCACTAAAGATATTTCTCTGAAATGTAAGTAAATGTTTCTTGGGAAAAGAAAGAACTTTGTCTTACTTTGCCTTAGTTATTTTCCTGGCACTGGAAAAAATACCTGACACCCACAGACTGAAGGAGGAGTTTTTTTGGTTTTGTTTTCTTTTTCTTTCTCATTGTTTCAGTCCACGTTGGCTGGCTCTAAGGCAGAAATAGGATAGCAGAAGGGTATAGCAGAGGAAAAGCTGCTCAACCCATGGCAGTCAGGAAGCAGAGAGTGAAGGGAGGAACCAACAAAGGAGATTCACCCTTCCAGCTCACCTGTCCACAGTAACCCCTCTTCTTCCCAGTCCTATTTCCCTCCCAACAGCACGTTCAGATATGAGTACAGTGCCACCGATGAGCACAGTGCCACCATGATCCACATATATTATAAAAAAGCCATCTCTGAACACTTGATAACACATGGTGACACTCTAGGTCCCAAACATAACAGACTTTGTGGCTTAAAATGCTCTCCAGCACCTCTCTCTTTAGGGAGACACTGTCTCTAACTGCTAAAGCTTTAGAACTTACACAATCTGCTAGGTAAAATATGTTTTTTGTAGTACCCTTTGCTCAGTAGAGTTGCAAGGAGTTGAAAATTATGCAAAAATAGTTCCAACCATTATTGCCAAAGAACTTTACCTTAGTTAAAAGTAACTGAAATCTTCTCAAATAATGACACCTCAGGGAAAGAAGAACCATAAGCCTGGATAGTTACAGAAAATTTTAGTACAGACCACGAACCAAGGCTCAGATAGCTGCTGGTTGTCTTTTAAAAATTAACTGTTCCAGCTACTAACTCTGCATAAGAAACCACTCAAAACTTAAAGACATAAAAGTGATTTTTCCTGGAATTTCCTAAGGTGTGAAAGCTCAGCTATCTGATACACGCTACCTGGAATCACCTGGGGTAAAGGATAAAGTCTGTATTACAAATATGACTCCACCTTTCAGATTTCTGGCTCTTTATGGCTCTTAGCCCTTGCTCTTCACCGTGTTTCTTTTCCCAGTGTTTCTTTAAGTAGTTTTGGATTGTCTTTAGTGTGATCAACTCAAAGCAGATTTCTAATACAGAGGCTATCTCCTACAGAGCAAGAATTCCATGGAGAGATCCTTAAATGATGAGACTAAATAGAATGTGTGGTCACTTTTAATTTACTTCATTATTAAAAAAGTAGTTCTTTGAGGAAAGAGTATATTAACTGTTGTCATAATAAAGGATCATTGACTTACTAGTATAACACATGTGCATTTATTAGCTCACTGTTCTGTTCCAGGTAGGTTTAAGATCTGTATTTTTGTTCTTGCAAGGTCAGAATCAAAGTGTCAGTCTTATTTAGAGGATACGGAAGACAATCCATTTTCAAGCTGATTCAGCTTTTGGAAGAATTCATTCCTTTGCATGCCTTCAGTGTGTCTCTAAGCCAGCAAAAGTAGTTCAAGTCTCTCTAACTTTTCTTTCTGCTATATGTTTCTACATCTTCCCCTAAAGGAGAGAAGCTGTATATTTCTGAGTTTGTGTGATTACATTAGATTCATCCTATAAAATCTTCCTATTTTCATAACAACTGCTTAGTAACTGGAGTAGGTTGAATAGTATGCTACCAAAATTTAGGTCTCCAGGCCTGCAGACTGTGACCATATTTGGAAGTATGTCTTGTGTATACTGAACACTTGTGCTCTCTCACAGTGAAATTAATATCTTTTTAAAGTAGAAAGATACCAGTGATTTTTCTCTTTCTTTTGGAAGACATGGCATGGGGAACAATCTACAAGCAAAGAAGTGGGCTTTCACCAGAAACTACATATGGCAGCACCTTGTTCCTAAATTTTCCAGTCTCTAGAAACATGAGAAATAAATAAATACATGTCTGTTGTGTAAGATATCAATCTATGATGGTTTGGTATAGTAATCAAAGCCGATCAAGACAGGGTATTTACAGCCATAATAAGTAAAGTTAACATGAAATCCTATTGCATTAAAGAGACCCTAAAACCAATATAAATGCTGTCCTCATCAGCATAATAGAGAAAACAGGGACACAGACTGACATAAATCAGAAGTCTTTGGACAATCAAGGCAGAGTTTGAAAAAAGGAAACTACAACCCAAAGAGTACAAGTAGTCCCAGAAGCCATGCCATAAGAACTGAGGAAAAGGAGGAGACAATTTTCCCTAGAACCTTAAGAGAATCCAGAGTCCTGCCAAAATCTTGACATCAGAGAGCTAGCCCCTAGAACTGTTGTTGAGAGAACAATGTTTATTATTTTAAGTCAGTAAATCTACAATTATTTATCACAGCAACATAGGATACTAACATAGTAACCTTAATAGCATCTCGTTTTTGCCATGTAATTACACAATCCTATGCATGGCATCAGGGGTTTAAGGTCACAGGTTCAAAATTCTGTTTAGTACAATGCTTCTTGACTCATGATGTACATTATCTCAAATAAAATATGCAGTCATGCTCACCCAATGTCTTGGTCACCCTAAAGCTTTAACTCAAACTTCAAAAATTTCACCTTAATCCCATCAGTTCAAATCTTACTTCACTTTCATGAGTTCAAAGTCTCCAAGCTCATTATCTAGGTAACACAAACCAGGTGTAGTAATTGTTCACCACCCAAACACCTAAGAAAATAACGAACTGGTTGTTTGTTCACAAAATTCCCAATGTATAGTGAATGGGCATAAGATAACAATGGTAAACATTTTGTCTCAAAAACAAGAAATCCAAGAAACAAATGGGAGTCACTGGTCAAAAGCTCTTTTCAAATCTCATCAGCCAAACTCCATTCAGAGACCAGCTCAGCAAGTCATCCTTCTTGGCTCTTTCTACTCATGGCTCCTGGATCAGACCCCGGAGCTCTAAATTCTACCCTCTGAGGTGTGCTTCTCTTTTTCTGAAAGTTGACTGAGTAGTCTTAGGAGAATGCGTCTCGTCCGAAGAAATTTGAATATTTAGAACTATTTCTTTCATACTTGTCATTCCTTTCAATTTGGTCTGGCAGGGTTTCTGCTGAAATAAAGTAGTCAAGATACTTGTGGATTTTGCATGGTTTCAACAGGCATCATTCCTTTATAAAAACACCCTTCCATGGATCTTTCCTAGATAATTTTTTCTCCACCTGTGACCTTCACTGAGATAAGTGAAGGTCAATATTTTTAAATGCCTAGGGAGTCTCTGACTTGATTGGGGGAATCAGTGAGTCATACTTTGAAAAGTCTTTTGTGCGACTAATTTAATCTACTGATTTTGCTTATCTGCTAACAAAATGCGGGGTAGTGACACACTGAGTTTTATCTCTGCATCACAGGTTCCGAAGCAATGTATAACTTTTAGTGTCTTTTATCATCTGGATAGATTGAGAATTTCTCAAATTATCAAATTCCGGTTCCTTTTTGCTTAGCACTTTTTCTATCTCTTTTCCATTTTACAGTGAGAAGTATCTTCAAATTTTTGAAAATCTTCTGAGCTATATACTCATACATTCTTGCTTTCAAATTCTGCTTCCCACATAACTGCAAGGCACAATTTTACCTAGCATTCTGAAACTGTATAATGAGGATCATATTTTGTACAATTTCCAATAACAGTTCTCATTAATCAGAGTATACACTGGCAAAAATTCTAGCATTCATATTTCTTCTTGTATTCCATTCGAGTCAAAGTAGGCTTGTACTATTATGCTTTTCAAAATTCCCCCAGCTTTTTCTCACTACCCATTACAAAACCTCTTGTATAGTTTTTGTTATAGTTCTACCTCAACTTCTCAATGTGGTAGATTTTCTCACATGAAGATTTATTTCTTGCACAGTGAAAACTCCTCTAGAGTACATAATATGAGCATTAGCAAATAATTTGTGACATCTTGAAGTACTATTCAGTTTACAAATAGAAATAATATTATGAAAAAGAGTGACGATACTAAGAAAATAAACTCTTTTGAAATAATTTTTAAAAATCATCTTAAAGGGCCAGGCGTGGTGGCACACTCCTGTAATCCCAGCACTTGGGAGGCTGAGGCAGGAGGATTGTTGCGAGTTCGAGACCAGCCTGGGCTACAAAGTGAGCTCAAGGCCAGCCTGAACTGCATAATGAGACCCTGTCTCAAAAAGAAAAAAAAATCATCTTAAAGATAGCATTTGATCTAAATTAAAGTTGACATTTTGAATATTCATTCACTAAGGCAGACCTGTATTTTTACTTCAATTGGTTAACAAATTATTTGCTACTAATTGTAGCTTTGTAAATTAAAACAAAAAATATGACTTACACTTGTAACTAATTTGGATTGCAGTTTTTTTTCAATTATTTGAAATTACTGAGTGTCACTTTATGCCCATAATTTGTTCAAAAGTAATTTTAAAACATCTAGTTATGTGTTTGTACTTATATTTTAAGTAACAAAAGTAAAAGAAAGAAATGATAATTTAAGGGTCTCACAAAGACACCCAACAAAAGTAAAGTAAATGGTATTCAAAGAAAAACATGGAAAAATAAAATATTAACCTTTTATGCTTTCAATATGAACTAAATGATCAGATTTTGGTTCAAATGACAGTTCAATGGCATTTCACTTCCCAAGTTAAAAAATGAGTTTAGTGATTGAGTCTGAAATCAAGCATTTATGAAAGTCCAACGATAGCCTAAGTCAATATATCAAAAAGTAAAATCCTTGATATTCTTTAGTAGTGATTCATAAAAAATTTATTTTATTCTTGGAAACTTAGTAACTTCAAAGTAGTATCCCTCAAAGTGATATTAGCTAAAATATTTTTCCATTGCAACGTTAGGTGTTAAAAACAAAATTAAATTAAAGCATTTGAGAAAAAATAGTGTTAGTAGATAAGTTTTTTATTTCTTGTTAAATTGTAATTTAGTATATTATGTTAGATAATCTATTTCAATAACTATATTGAAATAATATCTTTTTTAAGTTAAAAATGGAAATTAAAAAATTGAGAAAATCAGGAATTTGTCAGGGTCTCATAAATTTTCCCTACAAAGTGAATAAATTCTATGTAATGGAAATAGAAAAGAAGTAAAATGTGTGTAATATTTTATAAATCTGCTTCACATGTTCCACATAAATCTCTATATTTCTTTATATAATAATTTATCAATATACCATGTAATACTTACATTAATCTTAGTTATTCAAATATATTATATAACATATAAAGTCACAATGCATTAGTTATGCAACTGTAATAATATATATTAGGGTATATACATAAATATGAATAACCTACTTATTGCATAACACATGAATATATGGTATGATATAAAATACGTTGCATTGAATTACAGTATGGTATTATTTGTAAGACTTCCTCAGTGTATGTTTGTGTGTTAATACAAGTTAGTTTGTTTATTTTTTTGTGCCAGGGAGTAACCTCAGATCCTCACAAATGCTAAATATTCTACTGTTATTCCCCAGACACAGTATGTTTTAATTATAGTTTTTAATTCCTGTCATCCTTGTTAAAATGACTTGTTCATAGAAATACAGCTCACTTTTTTATTACCTCTGGCATATTGTCATCACAGCCATTCCAAGCTATTTAAAATTTTATGTTGTATCTAATTACTAGGTACCTGCTTAGAATATGACCTTTCAGCACACCTCAAATTGTTGACAGAAATATGAAATATATGTTTCCAGTTTTTGGTAAAATCACTGTCATTTGTTCATTGCTAACAGATTATCTACTATAAACTAAGATGATGTTATTAAGACAACAGAAAGGAAATAAATAAGGCTTTCTTATAGTTTATACCAAGATGGCCCCCGAGGACCTCATGCGCACTGGTGGGACTTTTGGAAAGGGATCATATTGTGAGGATTTAGAGCTGACCTGCAATGAGGAGACGGGGCCTGGGCCAAAGAGGCGTGGCTTGGGGCGTGGCCTAGAAGGGTTTATCTCCCTCCTCAGCTTCTACCCTGGACCTCTCTCTATTTCCAGTTGCGATGATGTGCGTAGCTTCTCTGGCGCCATGCCCTCTGCCAGGTCTTAGAGCTAGTGGACTCTCGACTGTAACCATAAGACAAAACAAATCTCTCTGCCTTTAATCTGCAAATGTCTGCTATTGTGTCTCAGCGACAAGAAAGTGACTGAGACAGCCCTGCTCTCCTAGAAAATAATTGTAATAGAGGATGCCAAAAATAACTAATGATACGGACAATGAGTATTCAGTAACAATTGTGAACAGTAACAATGATATGCTGGCAGAACTCAGGGCTAAATCGAGAAATACTGAAAGAAAAGTTTTTAGAAGTTATTCTAGGTAAGTTATGAATATTTTAATCTGAATTAAATAAAAAAAAGATTGCTTCAAAATGAGGGAAAGGCTTTTGAGAAACATGAAGAATAGAAAGGAACATGATAAAGGTAATTTTATCCAAAACACAGAAAAATAAAGGAGAAAATTATAAAATGTGAGTTTCATGAAACTAATACCTGTTCTAGATCCTTCAGTCTTTTCATGTCTTGCAAATTTGGATGTGGAAGAACAATGGACAAGTATTGCAGACTTTTTGGACAAGTTATAATGAATGATTGATCTGGGACAGAGGGATGAATATAGAATAGTAAATTCAAGATTTATTTGAAGTTTATAAAAATACTGTGACTTGCCAAATATGTAATCTTGGAGAATAAGGGAATAAAAAAGTACTTACAATTCTATGACTTCTGCAGGTGTTTGAATACTACTAGTATCCACTGAGCCATTGGACACTAGAGCTTTGTCTCTTTCTTTTTTTTTTTTATTTTAAAGAGAATAGTACACAACAAAACAAAACAGAACGAGAAAAGCAAAAGTAGACAGAATTCTTTCTTTCTTTCTTTCTTTCTTTCTTTCTTTCTTTCTTTCTTGGTGAAGATAAGTGATCTTTTTACTTGACTAATTATTTTTTCTATTGTGGAGGTTGCTTTATTTGTATTTGTTTTGTTTTGGTTGACTATAGTTTGGTTAATTCTAGGTATTAACAATTTGAATTCAAAATCCTTGTGAAGTAATTATATAGATAAGTAAGTTTAGCGTTTGGAACTCAAATTATGTCATGAACAGATTTCTTGATTTATACTCTTGGGAAAATTACTTTTAAGTGGCATTTGGAATGTGACTAATGACATTATATGGGGAAAGAGTACTAAATGAGAAGTAAGAATAAAGAATGAAACATGAAAAGATATTTAACAGAAATTGTGTGCACGTGTGTATTATAAATACTCCAATAAATAACTTTTCTCTTTTCCTCATAGGATGCTTTTCACCAGATTTATAAAGTTATTTTTAGCAACCCTTCTGGTTTATGCATTGCATCTTTCCTTAATGACTCACTTTTCTCTAAATGTGCTGTTACAGAATACTGAGGTAATCTTGATGGTATTACTCTGTAAAGAAGTACTGAGAAACAGAGGAATAGAAGCAGACAGAAAATTTAACTTTGAAATAACAGTGAAAAATAACTCTGAACAAGAGCTATGAAAGAAAGAAGAAGAAAACCTGAGACAAGATGGCTTTCATCAGCAAAGGGATTAATTTCCAATTTTTCCAGTAACACTGAAGAGATTACATTTTGTGTTTTTATATTGGAGAGTAAAAGAAGCAGATAGAAACACAGGTAGCCAGGCTAGTTTTTACTTTTAAAAGAAGAGTAACAAGTGAAAACTTATGACCCATTATAGAAAAATATAACTTGTTCCAGAATCTTCAAAGTAAAATGATAAAAGTGGAGCTTACAATGTATCATTGGGCAGTTTTCCAAGAATCAGATCTCATAAAATACCCAGAAAGCTCAGAAAACAAATCATAAAGTGCATGTATTTCAGGATCTTCTATTACCATGAAAGAAAATTAATAACTAAATTTGTCAGCACATTATAAACAAATATATCTTAATACATTATATATAGATGTGGATATACTGTACATATGTACAGACACATGCATTTGCATGTAAAATGTGTTGCTAAATTTGTAAAATAAGTTTCTTAAAGTTATAAATTATTTTTTCATATTCCATAGAGGTCATGTACTATTTGATAAACCATATTATACATTCATATTTTCTGCCAACTCCACCCTTTTTTTTATTTTTTTATTTTTTTTTTTGCAGCACCGGGGATTGAACTCACGACCTTGTGCTTGCCGGGCAGGCACTTAGACCGCTGAGCTAGATCCCCAGCCCCAACTCCACCCTTTATTATGAGTTTATGACCAAAATACTGAGATAGCAGTAGTAGGAGAAAGCTGTAACAGAGAAGGAAATCCTACTCTAGGTGACTTAAACCTGGAAGACAGTACACTAAGAAAAATAAACTGCCAAAGAAAGATAAATATTTCCAGATTCTGCAGATTTGAAACATGTAAAACATTTAAACCTCAAGTAAAATCATGGTTATGAAGGACTTCAGGAAATTTGAGACAGGAAGTTGTCATTTAAGGCACAAATTTTAGTTAGACAAGATCAGTAAGTTCCAGGGATGTACTATGTACTACTGTGCCTATCACTATCAATTCTGTATTGTACTCATAAGATTTTGTGAAGAAGTTACTTACCATGTTAATTATTTTTACCATGAAGAAAAGAAGCTAGCCAGGAATACATACAATGAAACAATTATCAGAGGGCAAAAGAGAAGTTACAAATTTGGTTGGGGTAGTAATAATAGAAATCACGATTGAAGAATTGCGTTTCTGGGTAAATTATAGTGGCAAAAGCAGTAAGTAGGTTAGTACCAAATTCTCTCCTCTACCCATGAATAGTTTAAGAAACAAATTAGAATGTTTGTTACAAAAGAGAAAAGCATTCACTGGAATTTTTGTTATTGACGTTTTTAGAAGTGATGTGAAATTAGATATTGAAAATAATTAAAATCAGGAGTTTAGAATTATGGGAGTGGGTCTTACGTAACCTTCTTTATTCAGAAACATAAATCCTGTAATAATACTGATATGTAATAAAAAACAAATGCATTATTAGCAATGGATTGCTTTAGTCTTGATGTTAGATTCTTTGTAGTTTAAATAGGCTGTCTACTAATTACTTCATTTCCCAAATAACATGAATCCTAAAAGTATAGAGAATAAAAAATGGCCTTTAATTTTCCAGCTATGGATGTTGTTTAGTCACGAGATAAATATTTGATTTAGGTTTGAGATGTATTGTTCCTCAAAAAGATGTAAAAGATGTGTAGAATTCCCTATATCCAAAAGATGAGTCATAATTAAAAGTGAAGGAATATTTATTTTCATACATGAAAAAGTATTTATTTCCCATCATTTAAAAAGCAAAGAATATTTCACAATTCCAGAATATGTCAAATATAGTAACAAATGCACTAAAGCATGTAAATGAGAGACTATTAATCAAGTTTCATGGATGGTTTATATTTTTAAGATTGGATAAAAATGCTCAGTGTAACAGCTAAATTATATAAATTCAAGGAAAAAGCAGTACAAGATTTGGTGAATTAATCTTTTGTGCCTCAAATAAATATTATTAGACTATTTTACATGTTATTTAACTCATGTATGAAACTTCTAAGTTACTGGTACTTTGGAATTCATATGCTGGAGCAACACTTGATCTTAACCATGAGCAGGCAGGGAGTAGCTGGACCTTACTTGTATTCTACTAAAAAGAGGAGTCAAACATTATAGTTAGTCTCTTTTTTGGAGAATTTTTCACAAAACTTGATTATTTGACATCTTATTGTTACAAATCAAAGCAAAAAACAAAACAAAGAAACGAAGAATATTCTTGTGATTAATATAAGAGAACTATGGCCAGGGGTAGGGGTGCAGGTATGTAATTGCAACCCTTGAGAGGCTGAGGCAGGAGGATTATTATGAGTCTGAAGCCAGTGTAGGCTACCCAGTGAGTTAAGATCAACTTAGAATACATAATTAGACCCTGTCTCAAAAACTATGACCAGGACATGGAAATAACTTTGGAATTATATGAACAAAACTCAACATACTTCTTTTTTTTTATTATTTTAAAATGCAAAACAGAAAAAAAGGAAGAAATAATACAAAATTTCAAAAAAAATACAGTACGAAATACACTTCTGTTTGTCCATTTTTGACTCCTTTGTACACCAATCTCAAATAAGAATCCCTGTCCACATTGAGTTAACAAAGACTAGCGAGGAGAAAACAAATGTGTTTTCCTTATTACACTGTGACATTTTCTATGTTGTCATAATATTTTCATTCATTCTTATATTATAATAAGTGTCTTTAGAGTTCTGAGATGGAAGAA